>CM010620.1:17742724-17857128 GCA_003430845.1 Xanthoceras sorbifolium | reverse complement strand
TATGAAGATAAGAAATATGTACTATTAAATTTCAAAATGTACTATAAATCTCAACCGTTGGACGGATCACCTAACAATCCAACGATTGAGATTTAATTGTAAATTTTAAAATTTCTTATTAATTTCCAAAATATTACTTTTATAGTTTCTAAAATAGCATACCACATTCAATTAAACAATCCCTTCAAATCACTTGTGCTAAAACTCATTCAATTCAAAATGAATTTCAATGTTGGAGGTCCCATCTCATTTATCATATTCTACTTCATGTTCTCTTCATTGTCATCATCATCTTCTGATGATGAATTACAACCTTATGGTGCATCTTGAAACGATTGATGCAGAACAAAAAGCGATAGTTAGGACACTCATGCTAACAATCGCAATCTCATCGTCGCTAATATCTAATTCAACAAAACAACCAAGTGACCCATGGAAGGCTTATTCCAGGTCATTATAGTAATTCAATCGGAGGACCGGGAGAAAGTGTCTGATCGTAATTTTTTCAATGACTATTTTGCCAAGGGGGGAACCCACGATATAACCAATTTGATGTTTCGTCGACTGATGTTTGAATGGGTCAAAGTTTATTTTTGCATTTTGTTACTGATGTGAAAGGTCATGCACAACTACTTTACGCAACGAACGTATTGGCTCAGAGATTCGGTTTGTCTGCTTTTTAAAAATAACTAACCGTTATTTCACAATGTTGGCATATGGTCTACTAGCGGATGCTACTGATGAGTACATTAAAACAGGAGAGTCTACAACAATTGAATGTATGAAGAGATTTTTCATGCTATTATGATGTATTTGCATAGCAATATCTAAGATCACCTAAACGCTAATGAACGTTGCCAGAATACTCCGTATTAAATTACATCGTGGTTTTCCAAAAATGCTGGGTATTCTAGATTGTATGCACTGAAAGTGAAAAAGTTGTCCAACGACTTGGGCAGGACAACTATGCAAGTCGTAGTTAGATCCCCAACTATTATTCTCGAGGCTATAGCTGATTATGATATTTGGATATGACATGTATATTTTGGTTTTCCCGGGTTCCAACAATGAAATTAATGTGTTGGAGGCATCCCATCCTTTTTCCAACCTCGCTCAAGGTATTGCCCTTCAGCTAATTATGTCATTCAAGCAAAAGAATATACATGAGTTATTATTTAACTGATTGGTATATACCCAAAATGATCTATGCTTGTACAAACTATTCAATATCCACGTGGTTTGAAAAAATTATTTGCGATGAAATAAGAAGGGTGTAGAAAGACGTAGAACATGTATTTGGAATTCTCAAATCGCAATTTGCAATTGTGGCAGTAGTATCGGCACGTTTTTGAAAAAAAAAACATGTATTACATGATATAATTAATTGTGTGCATTATTATGCACAACATGATAATCAAGGATGAGCATAATATTGATGCAGCAATTGCGAATCATAAAAAATCGCCAACTTTAGAAGTTGAGATGGTGGTAGATGAAATACCCGATTTTAAGAATTAGTAGCTTGACATACACAAATTAAGGATAAAGAGACTCACATTGCACTAAAAAATGCTTTAATTGATCATTTGTGGGATGAATATACTAATTCAGAAAATTAAATGACGATCAATATGTAATATTATTTTGTGTTTTTTTTTTCTTTATGAATGTATGTTTAAGTTAATAACAAATGTAGTATTTTAGTTAATTAAATTTAATATTTTTATTTTCTATTTGTAGTTAATTTTATAAGGACTATTTTAAGTTACCTAAATGTAATATATTATGTAATATTATGTTAATTAAGGGGTGAAATGCTAATTATTGATAAATTATTAAAAAAAGAAAAGAAGGAAATATAAGAGGGAATATTCTTTTTAGAGTAAGATTTGGTGTAATGGGTTGGCTATCGAAAAAATAAATGGCTTGAAAGTTGCACCAAAAAGGAGTAATGAGTTGGAGATGCCCTGTAAAGGTCCAACTTTCCCACACCCAAGATTGAAATAAAAAAAAACTATAAGATATCAACAGTCACTGTATTGGACACTCTTCAAAATTAACTTGACATTAAAGTCGACACTCGCACAAAACCTCTTCTAACAACTAAAAAAATAAGGCTTTTGAAAAGAGCACAGGAACTACATCTTTGCATCGTGATTATAAGCATTATGTGAATTAATCGAGTTCACATTAACGTTCAAGATTCTACCACTTCCATCGAATTCTTAACTTTATCACATAATAACACATTAAAATAATAACTTCTTCAAGTTTGGATACTATTAACAGAACCATGTTATCAGAAATTTAAAGAATACGGGTGGTGATGAGGGGTCTAGTATTGAGAAGAAGCAGAAAAATTTCCCAAGGGTGGAGATATTTTTATTAGGATCGGCGGTGCTTGTTGAACAGGCCTACCGAGGATTATGAAGATACCCCGCTGGAACGTATAGGGGATGGGAAACCCTCGCACAGTTAACAACACTCAGAAGGGTGCTACTGAAGCATTCCCCAGTTGGTTTTTCTTGCTGAAACTAAATTGAAAGGAGCTTGGGTGGATCAAGTTAGGGTTCAATTAGGTTTTGAGGGTTGTTTAGTCGTGGACTGTTGCTACTCTGGAAGGATGAGTGCAAGGTGTTGATTCAGTCGTATTTAAGTGGGCATGTTGATGCTTGAGTGAGCTAGGAGGAAGGGCCTTTTTTGGCGGTTTATAGGTTTTTACGGGAACCCTAATCAAAGTCAAAGAAAGGATTTTTAGGAGCTATTGCGGAGGCTGTGCAATGGATGATCTCCTTTGGTTGTGTGGGTGTGATTTCAACGAGTTACTTAAGCTTGATGAGAGACAGGTGGCTCAGCTTGATAGATTTCTGGCTAATTCTAAATGGAGAGACATGTTTGTAGGTGTTACAATTGTTCATTTGGGGTTCAATTTTTCTTATCATTAATATTGTAGGAGGTCCCTAAATGTGGTGGGAAAAAAGATAAGGAAAAAGGCTTTAAATTCGAACTGTTTTGGTTGAAGGAGAGTGAGTGTGAAAGTGTTATTAAGAAAGCTTAGGGTTTTAGGGGAAGGGTGAACTCCTTAGAAGGGCTGGAGGATAAGCTATTGTGTTATGGTGAAAGTTTGAGTAGCTGGAGTAGGGAAAAATTTGGCTCCTTGCGCAAAGCTATTGAGTCAAAACAAAGAAGTCTAGAGAGCCTTTTAGGGAGACTGAATGAGATAGGGTCAGGGAGTTAGTGTTTGAGGAAGAAAGGGCCTTAGAAAATATTCTTTATAAAGAGGAACTCTATTGGAGACAACGTTCGAGGGCTGATTGGTTGCAGGCTGGTTACAAAAATTTGAAGTTTTTCCATGCTAAAGCTTCGACGAGAAAGAAGAAGAATTCTATCAATGTTTTGGTGGATGACAGTGGCAGGAAACATGACAGTGAGAAGGGTATTATGTCAATTGTTTTTGATTATTTTGCTGATTTATTTCAGTCTATTAATCCTTCTTTAGCTAATCTGGAGGCTACTTCTAAAGGTGTTGAGAATAAGATTAATGCCTGTATGGAGTTAATCTTGAGCAGAAGGTTTGTAGTTGAGGAAGTTAAATCTACTATGTTTGATTTGGGTCATAGTAAAGCACCGGGTCCGGACAAGTTTCACGTTGTTTTCTCCAAAGGTATTGGGAGACTGTTGGTGATGATATTACTCTGCTTTGTTTAAGAGTGCTGAATGGTAAGCTGTTAATTAGGAAGTTTAATAAAACAAATATTGTTTTGGTGCCCAAGTCCAAGAATCCTACTTCCATGTAGAATTTCTGACCAATTAGTTTGTGTAGTGTGATTTACAAAGTGGTTACTAAATCTCTTACTAATAGATTGAAGATTGTTTTACCTAATATTATTTCGGATAGTTAAAGTGCGTTTGTCCCGGGAAAAGTAATTTTTGACAATGTTTTGGTTGCTTTCGAAATGTTGTATACTTTAGGGCAAAGGAAGAAGGGAAAAAAAAGTTTGACTACTATTAAGTTAGACATGAGTAAGGCATACGACCGAGTGAAATGACATTTCTTGAGGTTTATGATGGTTAAGTTAGGGTTATTTTCGAAGTGGGTTGAGATAGTCTATAATTGTATCTCTACTTCCAACTTTTCCTTTATAATCAATGGAAGTGTTGTTAGGAAGGTGATCCTGTTTAGGGGACTGAGACAAGGCTGCCCATTGTCTCTGTACTCCTTTTTGTCGTGTGCTGAAGCCTTATCATCCTTATTTAAGTCTTCTGAGCTTATGGGTAAGGCCTTGGAGTTTAAATGCAGCAGAGGAGGGCCAGTTGTTAGTCATCTTTCTTCGCAAATGCAGCATCCTTTTTTGCGAAGCCTTAACTCAAAGTTGTGAAGAGATCAAGAGAGTATTGGCTGTCTAGAGGGGAGGGGGTAGTCTGGTCAGCAGGTAAACATATAGAAATCCAGCATTTCTTTCAGTCCTAACGTTCATGTGCAGGTTAGAAGAAATATGCAGATAACTTTTGGAATTTCTAATATTCAAGCTCATGATAGATACCTCGGTCTTCCTATGGTTGTGGGGCCAAATAAGAGGAAGGTTTTTAATGAAATCAAATACAGAGTTTGGTGTAAAATTTGTAACTATAAAGGCTTTCTTTTCTCTGTTGGGGAAAAAGAGATTCCAATCAATCTATCCCCACATACCTTATGAGTTCGTTCTAAATTTCCTGGTTCTTTGTGCAAATAGTTAAACTCCATCATTTTGGGGTTTTGGTGGGGGACTAATGGAGGGAAAATGAAGATTAGTTGGGTGAGTGGGGAGAATTTGAGTTTACCAAAGGATTTGGGTGGTTTAGGCTTCAAAGATATGTGTTTCTTCAACCAAGCTTTACTTGCAAAGCAAGCTTGGAAGCTTGTTAGTGATGAGAATTCTCTGGTTTTTCGAGTCCTTAAAAACAAATAATTTAAGAATGTGGATTTTCTGGATGCGATTCTAAAGCCTGACAGTTCTTATACTTGGAGAAGTATCTTGTGGCAGACGAATTTATTAAGAAAGGGGTTGCGTTGTAGAGTAGGTGATGGGGCTTCAATTCGGGCTTTTCAGGAACCTTGGATCCCTAAGCCTCCTAGTATTAAACCTATTTCTCCTCCTCCTTCTTATGATGTGAGAGTTGCGAGCTTCATTGATTTAGAAAACCATGTGTAGGATGTGGGTAAGTTAGAGGAGGTTTTTTTGGATTTGGATAGGGAAACTATTCTTTGTATCTCATTGGGTGTTGTTAAGCGTTCGGATGGTTGGGTGTGGCATTTTGACAAAAAAGGTGTTTATAATGTGCGCAGTAGGTATAAGATTGCTTTGGGCTGTAAATCTAGAGGTGAAGTGTTTGATTTTATCAAGGTTCAGAAGTGATGGAAATTGCTCTGGCATTTAAATATTCCACCCAAGGTGAGGAGTTTTAGTTGACGTTTATATCATGATGCTATACCCTCTCTGCTCAACTTATCTTCCAGAAAAGTTGTTGTGAATCTGTTGTGTCCTCATTGTAATCAGGTTGTGGAATCCTCTGCCCATGCTTTACTTTGGTGTCCTATTGTTAAGCCTTTCTGGTCTGCTACCATATTTTGGAAACTACTGAGAGATGTTAAAGAGTTGGGTTGTAAAGAAGTTTTGTGTTGATTGGTAGGCAAAGTCAAGATGAAGGACTTTGAATGGTTTTGTTTGTTCTTTTGGGGTTTGTGGGGGAATCGAAATGCGAAGGTTCATTACCAAAAAGTTAGAGCTGCAGAAGATCTGATCGCTTGGGTTTCTGGTCTGTTGGCAGAATTCCAGTCTACTGTTAGCATTTCTATTTCTCCTTGTCAGTCTTCTCTGCAAGCTAAGGCCTATTTTGTTCCTTGGTCTCCTCCTCTAGGTTTACTTAAGCTGAACTCTAATGCTGCAGTACGACCTTCTTGTGAGTTTATTGGTTTGAGAGGTACTACTAGAAATGTTGATGGTTAGGTGGTTGCTACTTTTGCTAGAGCTTTGAGGTATCGTGTTTCTGCTGAAGTTGGTGAGTATCTGGGTTTGAGAAAAGGTCTTGGTGTGGCAAAATATCTAGGTTTTTCTGTACCTTTAGCTGAGGTTGATGCTTCTACTGTTGTTGAGAGAATCAATCTCTTGAAGCCTTCTTTGAGTATAGTTGGTTTTTTCATCAATAATATTCAGGCCTTATGTTTAGAAGTTGGGAATCAGAAGTGTCAAGCTGTTGCTAGGTCTGGCAATAGTCTGGCTCACAATCTAGCTTCTTTGGCCATCTCTACTGATAGAGATTTCTTATGGCAAGATATTTGTCCTTTTGTTTTGTTGTCTTTGTGTGGGTTATAGTTATTGTAGTTTTGTTTGTTTAATTTTTTTTTTTTAAAGAATCATTAAACAAAAAGTAACATAAAACTCATGATCTAATGACATAAGACTAAAAGAGAGGGAGGGAGAGAAGAGAAGAGAAGAAACTGACATTGCTTTCCTTCCAAATCCAAAAACAGTTTTACACTCTTCTATCTAACAATCACATAAAACGCTATAATATGACACAACAAACCATCCAATTCGAAAAAATGTATTTCCTTTTTCTGGGTTTAAAAAAAAACTGAAGAGAAACAGAGAAGAGCTTTACAATTAGAGGTTACCTTTACAATTAGAGGAGTTAAGATGCAATATTGCGGCTATCGGCAAGGACGACGACCGGATAGACACGGTGCGGCGAGAAAGCAAGCAGCAGGAGTGCACGGCGACAGAAACACAGAAGGGTGCTGCAAGAGATGAAAGTCGAGGCGTTATAACACTCCCTGATCTGACCCGTCTGGATCGACCCAGGGAGCGCTATCGGGTTTTCAAAACTTGATTTGACTCACTTATAATTGGAAAGCCTTTAAAAATCAAATAATTTATATCTTAGTGAGCCCGTCAAATCCATTTTAAAAATTTCGACAGAGTTCCCTCTGTTTTTCTGATTTTCCAAAAACCTGTTTACAATAAAAGTTCAAATAATATAATTTCAACACTTCAAAATCAAATTTTCAAATATGTGCGCACTTTGCCGTATAGTGCGATTTCCCTAAACATTTTCATATAAAACAATTCATAATTTAATATTTACAAACCTTTGAAAACGAAAACATAAACTATAAAACAAATATTTATAAAACATATATATATGTCACATTTACAAATTTCTGTATATGCATGACAGGCCCCTAACCTATTATTTTCCATTAGGTAGCCTGCCGGCACTCCACGGTAGCTTCCCAGTCGAGGCTTGCCTCGCTGAAAGGCTTCTATGAAGCTAAGCCGTTTATTTTAAATGGAAATCTGAGTAGAAATTTTTTTTTTTTAATACAAAACTATTTTATAAAAATTTGGCAGAGTCACCTCTGTTTTTCTGAGAATACCAAATCTTGGAGACCTGCATAAAAACTTGAATACTTCTATAATCTTTCAAATCTCAACTACTGTGGACCTCCGGTCCATCTCAATACCACAACTCAAACAGTTTAAATATCAAAATAAATAGTTATCAAAGATAAATAAATCAAATCTTTAAATAAAATATTTATACACTTAAAACAATATGAAAATATTATATATGCTTGTAAAACAGTCACAGCATCCTCTGACTGGTCCCGCTGGTCTTCGGCGTCCCTGCAATGTCTGCACCTGTACCTGTACCTGGGAGGTTGGCTTAAAAACATAAAACTATAATGAGCTAAATGAGCTCAGTGAGTGTTATCATTTTACTAAACAATTCTAAGATTTCCGAATTAACCTCCCGAAAAACTTTACTGAAAAGGATAGAATCTTATTTTCTGAAATTTATACTGAAATAACTAATAATCTGTTTCCAATAAAAGTTATACTGAAATCTCTTTTATAAAAACTAATTTGAAATATATATATTAAAATCTCTCATAAAACTATACTGCAATATATTTTCTGGAAACATTTCTGAATTTTATACAGAAAACTATTCTGAAATCGAATTCCAGAAAATGGGAAAACTAAGAATATATATACATATACTTTTACTTTACTAAAAACTGAAAAGCTGAAACTATATCTTTTCTGAAATCTGATAAGCTGAAATAATGTTCTTTTATATTTCTGAAACTGAAAAGCTAATATGATATTCTTTTCTGAAAACTGAAAAGCTGAGACAATGTACTTTTCTGAAAACTGGAAAGCTAAAAGAATATACTTTACTGATAAACTTCTCTGATAAAACTTTTTTAATAATAATATAGTTTTCTGATAATACTCTGCTGATGAAATATTTTTCTGATAATAAACTTTTCTGATAATAAATTTTCTGAAAACTTATCCTGTCAGGATCTATCTCCTGAAATTAATGTACTGAAATCTGTAATCATCTGTTTTCTGAATACTGTACTAAAATCAGTAATAAATCTGCTTTTTGAATATTGTATTGAAATATGTTTTTATGAAAATCTAGCCAAGCCTAACGTATAAAACTCTTAATTTAATATTTTGTACTGATAATCTGAAAATATTTCTGGCTTGGCTTCTGTATCTGAAAACTCCCAATGGACCCCTAAGCTGAGCTGAACTCATAGGTCGACTAACTGGCGCCGTCCACTGTGACATCTGATATAAGTCACGAGGCGACTAACTGATGCGCTCAACGTGACATTTGATAAAAGACATCTCACTGTCTATGTGCGGAATGCTGCATCGCATGCATATAGCGAGACAACACCCCAATGTGTGGGCGACTGACAGACTCGACAGACTCAACCCCCCTGGAGTTAGCGGACTGTCCCCCCTTAACTTGCCACACACAATTGGCATGTACCGGCCGAGTCTAACTGTTGATAACTGATAATCTGATAATCCATAGGAAATCCATGGGTTTGAAAACTGTTTTCTTTACTTTGAAAACTAACTTTTAATCAAAAGCATGAAATATACATAAAACTTATTTCTTTAAATAAATATAATTTCTAAATTTCTGAGATATAAAATACTTTAATTAAAACATACTTAAACATAAATTCTATTTAACTTACAAAACTCATATAAGTAAATAAACGTATATAATGTCACAAAATACTAAATTAAACTTTAAGAAAATAAACTAAATATAATTCAACTGAAAACCTGATTTTGCACTAACTTCAATAAAGTTATTATCTTGTTAAACTTTAAATAAATCATATTGCTAAAATAAAATATATTTTGCTTTAAAATAAATTTACACTCACTGGTTTCTGGTTTTCTCTATGCTTGGCGCTCTGGTTTCTTTGCCTCATTGCATTCCTTAACTTTCCATAACGTTTCTTTTTCTCCCATATTACGGAGATTTCTCCCTAAAGTAATATTTTCGTCATTAATATAAATACAACAACTAATATAAAAACTCAATTAACACATTTAACACTTTATTTTTTTTTCAATTTCTTCTATTCTAATAGAATCGATTACGTTTAATTCACTAAAAATCATGTCTCTAAAATTATATATCTTGAATAATTCAATTTCTCTTACATTGAACCTCATACATCATAATCTAATACATTTTTTTTGGATTTCTAAACACCAATTTGTATCAATTCAATCAAATACAATTTCTAATACTTAATAGCTCATCAATTGAAATCTCCACACTAGTAACATTCGATTTCTACACAAATGCTCATTCTAATCTTTATTAATTTCACATAAATAAATTTCTTTCACTTAATTACATCAAATTCAACTTCATAAAACACAATTAAACTAATTATAGCTTCAATTTCAATTTCTATTAAAAAAATTTCCAAAATTAGTGATTCAATTTCACTCCAAACACAACATTATAACAAAACTCATAATATAAGTCACTAATTTGAGAATCATTTTGATTTCTTACATAATGATTCCAAATTCAAACCATCAATTAATTCAAAAATACTCCAATTACACAAATAACATTTCAATTAACTCATTTAAGCTCAAAATCATAAAATCCCCAAATCTCTAACTTACTAATTTCTTGATTTTCATTATAATCCATTCCAATTAAACTAATTTCAATTAAAACACTACCAAATACTCTAATAAAATACTAAAATCAATAAACCCATCATCAAAATCATCACCCAAACATCCAATTTCACTTATTATTCAACAATCAATTTCAACCACAATCAAAACTCAATTAAAATTCCAACACAATTCAATTTCAAATACAATCAACTTCATCACCAACACTTACCCAAAGTCCACTTTGACTCTTCCTTCCATCTCCGGTCACTGCTCATCATCTTCTTCTTCTTCTTCTTCTTCTTCTTCTTCTTCTTCTCTCTCCTGACCAGCTTGCTCTCTCTCAAATCTTCATCTTCTTTCATTTCATTTCTACTCTTAGTCTGACTAACTTTTGGAATTGGGTGGGTTTTACTTTTATCTATATATATGCCTTCGTTTATTTTGTGAGTGGAATTCCACTTAAGCTCACTTATGTAAATCTATGTATCTATTTTTCTTCCTTTCTTTCTTTGCCTTTGCACCATTTTGCCTCTCTTTTTGTTCTTCTCACGGCTGCCTTTCTTTTATTTGTTTTGTTGTTTGACTTGTTTTATGGATGAGACTTTGCCACTTGTCATACCTATATGAGTTCTTATATTTGCTACTTGCCCCTAAATCTTTTAAAATCAAAATGTGATCACAATTTAAAAACTAATCACATGTATTTGATTCACAATCTTATAACTTACAAATTAATTCATAACAATCCACTAACTATTTTTCACAAAAATCTATTTCAATTTACTTTTCCATCAAGTACTTAAATTAAAATCTCATATCGTAAAAATATATTTTGATTTCCAATAAATATTCTTAATACTCTAATTTATGGAAATCTTCACTATATTCACAAAAAATTATAATTTAAATTTCTTATATACTTTATGGAACCTTATTAATCATCTGAAACCATTCCAGATATTTTTCGAGTCTCTGATACCCTTAAAACTTTTAACATCTAATTTATGAAAAATACTTACTAGAAATTTCGAAATGTATAATTGGATTTCGTATTTACTTTCAAAATTGTACTAATCGTCCAATAAACTCTATTATTGTACCGTAAAATCAATTCAATAAAATATATTACAATATCTGTACGTGTACAGTACATACTATTGGGAGAGTGTATTACAATACATGCGTAGCTGAATATAATATACAAAAATATATAACTACCCAAAGTTTGGTGACTCTGATCCTCAGTCTGCAGCTATCACCTCTTCAGTCTTTTTCTCCCTTTATATCCCTGTTACTTACGCGTGATGAAATCAACGCGCTAAGCATATAGCTTAGTGGGTGTATACTAAACTCATTTATTAAAATCATAAAATAAATTTCATAATAAAAATATCACAATACTATCGTATAAAAACATGTCATTATTCAGCTCAATCACTGAAATAACTCATATGAAATCAATTTAATAAAAGCAACTAAATTAAATTAATAATTCATACTAAGTCAAGTTCTCAATTCTTTTACAATCATTTTATTCAATTCATTCTCAATCCTGACCCTTTGGTATACTCAACATAATTTCATGACTGAAATATGGGTCTAGTCTCTGTAATATCGGTGTAACGTCCGGGGTTGCCCCGCTACAACAGTCACTAGTATCGGTGTGATTGTCCGGGGTTGCCCCGCTACAACAATCACTGGTATCAGTGTGACATCCGGGATTGCCTCGCTACAATAGTCACTAGTAATGGCGGTGCAGTACTGCTGAAATAACTCAGCTGGTATACCAACCTCCTATATCCGTGTATATGTTCAAGTATCCTAGGGCCGTTTCCATTCATGTTCACAATACAAAATTTTCAACTTTCATAACAATTCATTATATTTACTTCAAAAACATCAGCTGTAATTTGCAAATCGAAATTAACTTCAACTATCAAAATTCTCAAACAATATTCGTAAAACATATGTATATAACTTCATGGAAATCATACGATTTGTTTCCTTCAACATTCTAAAACAATTTATGTCAATATAATCGTAATAATCAAAATATGATTCATTCAAAATATTCAAATAAAATCTCAAATTTGAATCAACACACGTAATAAAATCACAGAGTTTCCAAAAAGTAGTGCACACCAACCTGGATACCCTTTGTACTACTTTTCTCTTCTGGGTTTTTCCTTTTTCCTTTCTCTTTCTCTCTCCTCTTTTTCTTTTCTTTCTCCTTTCTTCTTCCTTTCTTCTTCTTCCTCTTCTCTTCTTCTTCTTCTCTTCTTTCTCTTCTTCTTCTTCTTCTTCTCTTCTTCCTCTTCTTTTCTCTCTCTTTTTCTTTCTCTTCTTCTTTCTCTCCTCTCGTTCTCTCTCTATTTTTCTGGTTTGCTTCCTCATGAAGCTTCCACCGACCTTTTATTTTTTTATAACATTTCGGTCATCGCGACCGCTTCTCGCGACCTGTGGTCGCGCCACCTGGTCGCGTTGCTCACTAGAGTGATTTCACAGTTTTCATCGCGATCAACCATCGCAGTGTCTGGTCACAATGTTGGTCGCATTGCTCACTGCCCAAAATCAATATTTTCACTGCGAGCCACCCAGTGCGATCTATGGTCGCAGTGACTGGTTGCGGTGCTCACTGCCTAAAATCACCATTTTTCACCGCGAGCTGCTCATCGCGATCCTTGGTCGCGGTACTCACTGTCCAGTTTTTCACCCTTCTCTTTGTGCATTGTTTTTCGACCGTTCAAATTGGTCCATTTGGAAACCTAAAAATATACATTTACTTACATTTTTCACCCCTCAAATTATAAATATAATATTTACATATTTAAAATTAATTCCTCCATATTTTTCATATTTATTTGAAATTAGGGATGTTACAGGTGTGGATCTGAACTCTTGATCGACTGGTGTTGAGACTTGAGAGGGATGAGATTTAAGCAGTGGCCGATGAGTGAGAAGTGAGAAGTGAGGTGAGAAAATGGTGAAGGTCTGAAGGAGTTGAGAGCGGCGTGGGTGAGTGGTGACAAACAGAGTGAGGTCTAGTTGAGCTTAATAGTTTTTTTTTCCCCTTTACATCTCGATTTAACGGTTCAAACCGGTTTGAACCGAATTTAATTTAGTTTTCAATTTTGAAAATCAAATTAAAGGGGTAAACTGGACTAAACTACAGTTTTCGATTCAAATACGAGTCGATTCGATTCGGATAGGGTTTTTGTGCCTACCCCTAGCTGACACTATTACTTGCCCCAAATTGTTTTGAATATAAACACCCAAACCCACTTTTGCCATCTTTCATGAGAACAGAAGCATCAACATTGGCTTTAAACAAACCTGAGTAGGGAGGGCTCCAATTTAACAGCAGGTTGTAAGGGCTTGTAAAGACTATCAGAGGACGCAGTCGCTTTTATGAAAACATCCAGGAACTCCTAAACCCAGAACACATATCAGTAACAGGGAGGCACTGCTTAAAATGCACAAACTAATTTCGACGAAACCAATATCTCCAAAGAATTGTGCATAAGAGCTCCAAATCAGCCAAGTTTAAAATATCTTTGCAGCAGATAATAAAATCCAAAAACGATGGAAAGTCATTAGTGCCAAAACTCTTTTGAAAACCACATAGCATCCTTAGTTCCTTCATAGCATAACAGCCCCAAACTGCATGCAATATAGTTTTAGTACCTTTGAAGCAAACCGGGCAAGATGAATCTGTAGGAACCCTTCATAAAACCAAGTTAGCCATAGTTGGGAGCCACTCCAGACAATACTTCCAAACAAGCAACTTAACTTTTGAAGGAAATTGTAATAACCAAATATATTTCCACCACGAATTCATTCCCTCCAGACCCGAGGTAGAGGGAGAGTGCAGTTGCGCAAATGCCACATTAGCTAATCTTCTTGAGTCGAGGAACTAAGCGAAATCCTTAAGATAACATATGTATCAGCTAGATCAAACGAGCTCATAATAAGCTCCTTATTCCCAGCACCCTCTAACCCGAAGGATCAGTAGTCGCTAAAGGAGGCAGTTGCTTTGGACAGAAAACCTGAAACAAACTTGGCCTAAGAAGCCATCGGTCACCATAAATCTGTATCGATGCACATGATCCAATAGGCCAATGAGTACCCGCTTCAAGGATGGACCCATCCCACACCAAATTTCACCAAAATGCAAACCCTGGTTTAGAAGCATTAGCATGAAAGAAATCACAATTAAAGTTGTAACTCCATTTCAACACCGTCGTTGCCAATGAGTTAGGATTTTAATAAAGCCTTCATTCCTATTTGGCTAATAGCGCTTTATTAACAAACCAAGGTCCCTAAAGCCAAGACCCCTATTAAATTTAACCCTCCACAATTTACTCTAAGAACCCTAATGTAGTTTTCTATGCTCACCACCCCCACCCCACCAAAACCTGGAAAACAGCCTGTGCAAATCAATAACAAGAGCAGCAGGAAGCCTTAAAAGCGACATCGAATAAGTAGGAATAACGTGGAGAACTGTCTTAATCAGAACGTCATGACCACTAATAGAAAAAAGCTTGCTCTTCCAACCCTGCAGAAGGTTCCAAACCTTATTCTTTAGGGCAACAAAAGTTATAGAGCTATCACTACCAAGCAAACTGGGGAGCCTAAGATACTTACCATGCCGCTCAACCAAAGACACTCCTTATACTCGCGCTAAACACTCCCTATCCTTCAAAGGCAGTCCCTACTAGTACACAAAGACGATTCTGAAAAATTAATTACCTCGCCTGAGACCCTAGAATAAACCCCAACAATTCTCTAATTACTTCACAACTAAGAGTGGCTTATTTGAAAAAAATTGAAATAAAAAGTGAAAAAAAGTTAATGATCAATCTAATAATTATATATAAAAGTTTTTCAGAGTTTCAAGAATAAAACAGATGAAAAAGTTGCAGTATCTCTGTTAGCTTATTTGGTCACGAAGACTTCCAAAATACATCATTTTATGGAAAATATCATTTTGGTCTATAATTTTAACAATATCAAGTTTTAATAATCTTTGTCGTATTAGCTCATTTGATCCCTAAATGTTTTCTCGTAAAAATACACCATTTAGTCTCTCATTAGTGTCTAACATTCGAAATTTGAAAACATGTGTAGTTGAATTAAAATAAAATAATAGAGCACACCTACTTATAGTTCTAGTGGATTCCATAACATAATATTGTAACTTTCTTTAGTTGTTTAATATTAGTTGATCTCGCACATATTTGGATTTCAAGAATCATTACAAGCTTTGAAGATTTCTTCATGAGCATCATGTTGAAAGGTAACCTTCAATACAAGTTTTCAACTTTTGAGGGATGTTAGGAAAAACCCTTATAAATATTCAAGCATAGCATTTCATTTGTACGAAGTATTAGAACATATTATACTCCACCTACTAGAGGCTTGGGATTTTATACTCATAGTCAACTTTTCAATAAACTCGCGGTGAACTTCCCGTGTGTTAAATTTGATTGTTTGACTTAACGTCTAAAAGAAAAATTAGTCATTTATACAGGAAAAGAGCCATGTGATGTTGGAAAAATCGGTTCCTAAAACCTTCCCTGGAAACACTGCATTTTGTAGAAATATAAAAAAAATAACAAATAAATAAATTAGAGAATAATAACAATCACTAAAATACAAGAATTTATGTGGAAAACTCTCAAATCGGAGAAAAACCACGGCTGTTGTCAAAAGACAATCAGAGAAAAGATTCACTATATGAAAAATTATTACACCACACAAACTATTCTCTCAACTTTCACAACCCCAGTGCACTCATACCCTCCAAAGCAAATATTAATTCGCACCTTTTTACACTCTAAATAATAAAAACAAGAAATGAATTTAAACAAAGTCAAATACAATGTTTAAAGTGTTTTTGACTGGTGCACTTAAAACAAAGGCCTTGATACTCTTTATATATCATTTAAACCCTTTGCCTTCTTACTTTCTTTATCAATGTAGGATCCTACCAATTTTTTCTTTCTTTATTTTTAAATTAAACCCAACACATGACATATTAATGTCTCCATTTAATGTCGTTGACATCTCGAAAGATTTTAAAAAAGAAAATAGAAAATAAAACTTAAATCTCCACCATGATGGACGGTGGAGATTAATTCACAAAAAGTAATATTTTTTTTGAAATTAATTCATAAAAAATAATTTAAAATAAAATAAAATATGAAAAAAATAGACCCTTATAAATATGCAAACATAGCATTTCATTTGTATGAAGTATTAGAACATATTATACTCCACCTATTAGAGGCTTGGGATTTTATACTTGTAGTCAACTTTTCAATAAACTCACGATGATATTTTTTTGGTGTTAAATTTGACCATTTGATTTAACGTGTAAAAGGAAAATTGGTCATTTATACGGGAAAAAAGCCACGTGACATGGTAGTGTCTACATTTAGTGTAACTGACATCTCAAAAGATTTAAAAAAGATAGAAAATAAAACTTAAATCTCCAGCGTCCATCAAAAGATGGATGGTGGAGATTAATTCTAAAAAAACAATAAACTCCACCTACTAAGAGGCCTGGGATTTTATACTAAGAGTCAACTTTTCAATAAACTCGCGATGACCTTCCCTAGTGTTAAATTTGACCATTTGACTTAACGTCTAAAATAAAATTGGTCATTTACACGGGAAAATAGCCACGTGACATGTTAGCGTCTACATTTAATGTCACTGACATCTCAAAAGATTTTTAAAAAGAAATCAGAAAATAAAACTTAAATCTCCACCGTCCATCAAAATATGGAGAGTAGAGATTAATTCATAAAAAAATAATATTTTTTTTAAATGAATTCATAGAAAATATTTTAAAATAAAATAAAATATGAAAAAAAAAATTAGATTTCAATTGTTCATCTTTGAGATGGACGGTAGAAAAAATATTTTAAAAAAGAAAATCGAAAAAAAAGAGATGTTGAATCTCCACCCATATCTCTCTCATCTCCATATATAGATGGATCCACTACAAAAAAAAGGGTTTTTCACTACGGGCAAGGGAGGCCCGTTTTTAATAAACATATCTACTACGGGCTTTTAAAGGCCCGTAGTAGAAAATCAATTAACGACTACAGGCATATTGAGCCTGTAGTCGTTAAACACTTCCACTACGGGCCTAGAAATGCCAGTAGTGGATAATTGAACATCCACTACGGGCGTTTCTAGGCCCGTAGTGGATATGGTCATCCACTACGGGCCCCAAAATGCCCGTAGTGGATGCCCATATTTTTCTCTACCGGGTTCCATCCATTTTGGAACCCTAGATCATTTTTGCAATTTTTTTTTTCCATTCTCCCTCTCGCCGCAGCAGCCACTCTCCTCCTCCTCTTCACTCTACAGCGCCGCCCCTTGCACCACCACCTCCAACCGAGCGCCTGCCAGCACGAGTACCTCCCACTGCGTCACAATAGCGCGCATCACAGCAGCATTGCGCCACATCAGCGCGCGTCACAGTAGTGCGCGCCACAGCAGCCCTCGCCACAGCAGTGCGCCACAGCAGCTCGAGCCCAGCAGCACGTGCCCAGGTCGCGTGCCTAGCGAGACAGTAGCCAGCACCCCCACCGCGAGTAGTCCCCCAGCCCCCCTCATCGCCCACCGTCCCAGCCTCGATCTCTCATCTCCACTCGCGGTCATTGCCGATCTCCCAATCGTTCGTCGTTCGTCCGCAGCCTAGTACAGTAAGTTTCTTTTCTGGATTGATTTGTTATACAATGTATTAGTTAGGTTGAGATTGTTTGCATCAATTTAAATGCCTTGGGTATATTTGTTGGTATATTTGTACGTATCTCCAAATATGATATTACACTCACAACCTTATTCTCGAATTTGATCCTAAAATTTAAAGGCAAAGAGAGAAAAAAGAGGGGGATCTTATGACTTGCAAGCAGAAGAAAATTGTTCACTTTAAATGCCTTGGGTTCATTTTAATTCAGTATAAGCACTTAAAACTGCAATTATCAACAAAGATGCAGAAAACATAAACTATAGAAGATACAAGAAGCTTTGGATTTTTCTTATCAAAATAAATTAAAAAAGGCAGTCAATAATGGTAATGTTAGTGAAGAACCAATGAAAAATTATGACTTAATTTGTGCACAAAGAAAAACTTCACAATTGGCAAATTTTAGTTTCTTTCCATATCAAAAAAGCTCCACAAAATGTTGAGGCACATAACACCATAAGGTACTATAGATACAGATTTCAAAGACCATTAAAGCATATAGTAGCGGTTTACAAATTAAGGTTCGAATGGTCTAGATTAGATATAAATCAATTACAATTAATAGTGGCTATCAAATTATTGATTTAATTTTACAATCATTTTCAAGAAGATGCCTACAACTTTAACTTGTTGAGTCACCACACAACTTGTTGAGTCACCACACAACGTGCTCCATCTGCACCCTTAAATTGTTGTAGAATATATGATGATAATTGACCAAAAACAGTGTTATTTTATACTCTCAGATCTTCTATGCTTATGGTAGGTTTTGTCGATGGTTGGGCCTTGGGCCTGTTTTGATGCATTTTGTATTCTTATATTTTTAAGAATAGACATCTGACTTGGGCTCTAGGTGTATTGGGCCCAGCCTTTGGTCAAATACTATTGTTTACCACTACAAGAGAGAGAAAGAGAAAGCGGAGAAAATAAAAATGCTCACTTATATTGAACTGGGTTTTTTGTAATTTTTATTTACTTGTAATTTTTTTTTAATAGTTGTATCCTACATGTTTTAACAATTTGCTCACTGTTGCTATCCACTCTATTTTAGTGTGGTTTGAATTCAAGCTTACAATAGCAATTTCATTCCCGGAAAAGGGACCCTCAAATGTTTAATTAAATTAGACCAGGCAATTAAGTTGTTCTTGGATACATTTGATTTTAATAGCACATAGATATCAGAATTATATTTGACCTTTAGATCAAGTTTGTGTAATTTGTGATCTAGAACAATTGGCACTAACCTACATGAGACGTACTTAGGAAATTTCATAGTCAATTCTTGACGATTGTGTTTTTGGAAAGTCATGATTTTCTTGAAGAAAAAGTTCAATGGTCGGTCAATTATTATTTTATTTTAAAATATTGTAAATTAGAAAATTGTTGTGGATCACGTTGTGTTTATACTCTTAGGTCATAATAAGTAGATCCAAAAATTGTTGTAGAATTTATGATGATTCATGATATATAACTCGTTCAACGGTGCTTCAATTTGATCATCTTGTTAGAATTTATAACAAGCAATCACTGCTAAAATCACTCAAGGAGATTTTGAGTAGCTGTATATATATTTTCTCAAAAGAGCAATACTAAAAACTCTGAATCACATAATAATTGAACTGAAGTACAGTGTCATTGTTTTTGGATTCAAATTCGATATTATTCCTTTAATTTTCCTAAAACATGCTAAAAATTTGATGATATATATATCGTTTAAAATTGTCAATCTCTATTATCATTTTTCTCAAACTATATAATGGTTGTGTTTGTCATTTCTTAAATTTTTATTAATTATTGCAGTGAGTTCTGCATTCAAATGGATAAGAAATGGTTATGATTTTCGAGGTTATTACTTTAAACTCATTGAATATACAGATTTAACACTCATGAATTTAAGTAATGACATAGTTTGGTTTTTCAATTTTTTTTTTCATTATCAAATTTAGGGTAAGTTAAGAATATATAGATGGTGCTAGAAACTTTGTTGAGGCTGCACAAAGACATTCAAGAAATCCTAACATGATTCCTTGCCCTTGCATAAAGTGCATAAACCACAGATGGCATCCGACTAAGATAGTTTATGAGCATTTGGTCATTTATGGGATGGATCCTACATACACTAATTGGGTCTTTCATGGGGAAAATCCAATTAGTTCCCACCCCATTAAAAATAGATCAATTGCATTTACAATGTATAAGGATGCAGACATAAGATATCATGATAATATTGAACCGGATGTAGGGATAGGAGATTAAGACCTCACTTATATTGTAGAAGATGTTGATATTACGTTGTATGGAGGTTGCTCAAAATACACAAAGTTATTTGCTATTGTTGTTTTATATAAACATAAAGCTATACATGGTCTATCCGATAAGGGTTTCGATGAACTTCTTGGTATCCTTCGAGACATGTTACATCAAGATAATGTACTGTCGGATTCATTATACTCCACAAAAAAGTTGTTTAAAGTATTTGATTTGGGGTATGACAAAATTCACGCATGTATAAACGATTGTTGTTTGTTTAGAAAGGAGTTGGAGCATCATGAAGAATATCCAAAATGTGGCACTTCTCGATGGAAAGTAAACAAAAGTACCAAACACATCTACAAAGGAGTGCCCGCAAAAGTACTTAGATACTTTCCAATTATACCAAGATTTATGAGAATGTTTAGATCACCTGAAATGGTGAATGACTTGACATGGCATTCTACTCATACAAGTCAAGATGGAAAGATGCGCCACCCTATTGATTCGGAAGCATGGAAGACTATAGATGACACATGGCCATCTTTTGCATCAGATTCACGCAACTTGAGGCTTGGTTTAGCTGCGGATGGATTTAATCCCTACAAAAACCTAAGCTCTACATATAGTTGTTGGCCAGTGGTGCTAGTTACATACAATCTACTCCCATGGAAATGTATGGCTAAAGAAAATTTGATGCTAACATTATTGATTCCAGGAAAGAAGTAGCCTGGGAATGATATTGATGTGTACTTGCAGCCACTTATAGAAGATTTAAAATTGTTATGGTATGCAAGAGTAGAAGTTCATGATTCGTCTATTAATTCATCCTTCAACTTATAGAAGAGTTTGATGTAAGTGTACTTTAATAATTCTAGCCAAACATATTGTCATATATATAGTTCTGCTTTTATTTTTATATTATTGTAGATAATCAGTAGCAAATATTCCGACTTGGCAAAAAAGAATAAAGCTCCACATACAACTAGCCGTAAGGGATTGGCACGATTATATGAAGATTTGGTAAGAATTTAACGTAATAGTCTTATTTTATTATTAAAACTATCTGGTTTGTTTAGTCCATCTCAACTTTTCAAGTATTATTTGCGAACATTTTAAATATATTAATAATGTAATATAATAATATAGAGGGCTAAAAAATCTGTTGAAAGTGGAGACTTAGAAGATACAGAGGTTGATAGGGTGGAAACTTGGATTGCTGGCCACAAACACAAAGATGGGACATCAGTGACAGAAGATGCCGGAGAAATAATTGTATGTGACAGTAATTAATATATATATATATATATACACACACACACACACACACACACACATATCAATTAATATATAAATAGATATATTTGTTATGTGTTTTTAATTCTTAATATTTTGCATGACGTATAGAAACAATTGGAGGGAATTTCTGGAAATCAAGCAACATCGATTTCAGATGATGCTGTATCTCAAGTTTTAGGGAAAGAGCATCGAGGTCGAGTTAGAGGACTTGGTGGTGGCATAACACTAACAAGAGTAAATTCATCTGTGGTTGGTAAACAAACTACAACACAACTTCGAGAAGAGATAAAAAAACAAAATAAAAGACATGAACATGAGATGAAAAGACATGAAGATGAGATGAACGCTGTTAAGCAACAACTTAAAGACTTGCAAAGTTTTGTATTCAATATGCAGGTAACGTGTTATAAAAAATCTATAATATTAGATTAATTTATAATGATATTTCAATTGATTTTAATTACTTTTTACTTTCAGACAAATGATAGAGGACATAGTGCAGGAAGAGGTCCTTCTCATAGTAGGCATAAGGTACATAACATAAAAATCCGATAATATATAGCATTTTTGTCTTTTTTAAAACTTTATAAGTTTATAAAGTTTCAATGTCTATTGAAATTTTATATTTTGTTTTTGAAACTACAATATTCAAGTGCCTCAAATTTATCGGGAGGTAATAAATGTGTGAATATCGCTGTAACTTCTACAAAGGTAAATTTGAATAAACTTTATTAATTAATAAATTAAATATTGTCTTGAAATTTATTGACCTTTAATCACTTTTAATTTTATATGCAAATGTTAGTCATTTTCTAAGGCATCTACAAGTCATATGGATGGTTCAAATGAAAAGGGAAAAAATATAAATTATTACATTAGATAGGCAATGGAGAGGTAGTAGCCGAAGCTGAAGTTGATTGCACGGATCCACAGGCTGTGGTCCATCACATGATTCTTGGTCCAGATTGTTGGAGAGTTTCTGTGAAGAAAATTTTGGTGAGCAAGGTTCCTTTATATCGTGCTATTACTGAGTTTATGATACTTGAAGATGCATTAAACTCATTTATTGCTTGGCCAGCAAAATATGTTATATAGTATGTTTATTAGTACATTAAGACTTTAATGTTTTGTAATCAAGATGATATGATTATGTGTTTTTATTCTTCAAATTAAGTATATTAGTTTTTATTGATTGTATTATTATTTATAATTTTTTGAATGATATATTTTAATATTGCATAATGTTTTGTAGGAAATTAAAACAATATGAATGGTATAATAAATAAAATAGAATTTTAAAAAAAAAATTGTCAGATTATCTACTACAGGTGGCGCCCGTAGTTGAAAATATTTTCAACTACGGGCATTGCCCGCTATATTAAAAAAATCGACTACAGGCAATGCCCGTAGTGGAAAATAGTTTCTACTACGGGTAATGCCCGCTATATTAAAAACATCGAAGATGGGCAATGCCCGTAACGGAAACCTCATTTACTATGGCCACAGTTATAGCGGGCCTGCGTCCGTAGTGGATGAGTTGTTTTTTTGTAGTGATCTCTAGCCTTGCCTCAAGCTTCCCCTTTACTGCAGTGGGGAGAAGTGAGCCCCTGCCACAAACCCCACACCACGACACCCACCCCCTTTGGAAGTTTGACTAAATTATTTTTATATTATCCTTAATTATATTCCGAATACAAGTATATGTCATTCAATTGTTCATATACCGTTTTATAAATCATGAAATCATATTTTGATTGTGGCATTAGAAAGTAGACTTTCATAATTTTTCGATGATATATTACATAACATGTTTTGAAGATGCTTGATGAACGTCGTAGCGTAAGGAAGAATCGCCTTCGATGGAGTCGCCGTGCACACACAAGCAGAGTGCCCCATGATGTGGGTACCCAGGCGCCACGAGCAGCAGCTCATTCACGGCTGCCCGCATCTGTGTGCGCGGGCACATCAGCGGCCGTAGTTATGGCACCCCAGCGCACATAGCGTACGTGTCCTAAAGGCATGAGTAGAAGCTTGGGTACAATCGTGATGTGCTTGCGCGAGAGAGCTAGTGGCCTCAAGTGTGCGCGCCATCGCCCATGGTCGACGGGCCAATGCTTCTCGTGCATGCATTACGTGCCCATGCATCAGTGCAATGTTTTAAACGATCTTGCATGTTTTTCATGCGTTGATTTTTTCGTTCCGTCCAATCACTAACAAGTGAACTTTTGTGTGAACATTAAATAATTGTGATGTAACCAATTATGAAATATTTTCTTTCTTGTTTTATTGACTTATATATATTTTTGTTTTGAAAAGAAGAGAAACATGATTAGGAAACATTGGTTGTGACCTTTTTTTTTTTTTTTTTTGGAAAACCTTTTTTTTATAAAGTTTTCTTTGTCCAATTGATTTTTAAGAAAGATATATTTAATTAAGGTTTCAAATTTTTTTATTTCTATTTAACTTTGAAAACCTTTTTGCATTGACATTCCTATTAAATTATTTTTTCCAACATTATACATAGGTCGTCTATATTTATTTGTTTGGTTAATGCTTTTGACTATTTTCTTTGATTTGAGAGATTTATTTATTTATTTTAGAGTTATGTCATTGAACTATATTGTATAATTATCATAATTTTATTTGATATTGTTCATGACTTGTTTGATAGACTACAAACTTTTATTTGTGAGCACAATTCTTTTTAGTACGTAGGTCATATGTTGTTTATGCATTCATTGAGCACATAGGCCATATCTCAGGAGAGCTTGATTTCTTGGAAGAAGACCAAGGAAACAAGGTTGAAGACTTGCAGCTTTGTAAGAGATGAAGTTGGAGAGTAAATAAAAGTCATGCGTATTTGTAGAAGGCAAGGATTGGCGAGCAACGAGAAGTCTTGATGTTTTTGTGGAAGGCAAAAAGAGGTAAGCAATTGTGTAACACCCCCTAACCCGATCCGTCTGGATCGATCCAAGGAGCGCTACCGGGTTTTCAAAACTTTACTTATTTCTGTTTATAGGCTGAAAATCATATAAGTTATAATTTAAAAACCTTTTTAGTGAGCCCATAAAAATTCAGTTTTTTTTTTTTTTTTTTAAATTTCGGCAGAGTTTCCTTTTGTTTTTCTGATTTCCCAAAACCTGTTTTCAAACAACTCAATTCAAATACATTCCACAACAACACTTCAAATCTCATTTCATTCAAATGCGCACTCTGCCGTTTAGTGCGACTTTCAAACAGTTTATAAAACAATTCATTAATTACAATCCATCGAAAGATGCAAAACAGAAAGCATAAATAATTAATTACAGTACATAATTACAAATTCTCTGTGTATGCATGCATATTTAACTACATGATACAGGAATACATATATAACTACCCAAATGCAGTGACTCTGACTCTCCTCTGCAGCGGGTGCCTCTTCAGTCTTTTCCGTCCTCGGTATCTTTATTACCTACGCGTTAGAAACAAGACTAACGCGCTAAGCAATACTGCTTAGTGGGTGTACACTAAAGTAAATGATAATATAATATAAAACAGTATATAGTATATCGTAAATTCAGAAATTCAAAAATATAAATAAACAATAAAGCTTAAAAATAGAATTTCAGAAATATATATAACAAACGTTTTTCAATTACTGACACTAGGTAAACATACAGTATGTCAAAGTTTCTGGAATTCAGTCAATATCATTTCTTTATTTTCCATAACATTTTCTAACCATAAATTCTAAATTTGGCCCGTGATACACATATCAGGGTGTACAGGACTGGATTACGGGTTTTTCAGTCGGGTTTCCCATCTCATATGAAATGGTATCCCTCTATATAAACAGTCGGTTTCCCATTTCACGAGGAAATGGTATCCGGATATTTTCACAGTCGGTTTCCCATTTCACGAGGAAATGGTATCCGGATATTTTCACAGTCGGTTTCCTATTTCACGAGGAAATGGTATCCGTATAATCCACAATCAGGGACATCATACATATCGGTGCAGTACTGCCATAAATTCACCCAATTGACATGTCAATCTCCTATATCCCTATACATATATTAGGGCCGTTAAAACTCATAACAAATTAATTCTTTGGTTTCAGACTTTATCATTTTAAGTCAAAATCTATATCCATCAATAGGAAAATCAAACAATAATTGTAAAGCAGGTTTTGAAAACATACGTTTTTATTCAAATTTCCATAATAACAGAAGATCGCACAAAAAGTCCAACAATAGGCAAACATGCAATACGAGTATATAAACCAATTCATACGAATATATATATATAAATATATATATATATATATATATATATATATATATAAAATCCAGAACTATATTTCCAAACGTACTAAATCAAAACATTTATCAAAAATAAGTTCAGAAACGTGTGTACACCAACCTGGATACCGTTTTACCGGTTCTCCGCCTTTTTCCTTCTGAATTTTTCTTTTTCCTTTCTTTCTTTTCTTCTTCCTCTTTCCTTTCTCTTCCCCTTTTCTTTCTTTTCTTTTCTTCTTCTTTCCCTTATCTTCTTCTTCTCTTCTTCCTCTTCTTCTTCTTCCTCTTCTTCTTCTTCTTCCTCTTATTCTTCTCTTCTTCCTCTTCTTCTTCTTCTTTTCTTTTCTTCCTCTTCTTATTCTTTCGGTCTCTCCCTCTCTGCTCTCTTTTCTGTTCTGTTTCGTGGCTTCTCACAGAAGCCAATTTTTTTTATATCATTTCGGTCATCGCGACCTGTGGTCGCGCCACCAGGTCGCGTTGCTCACTGGAGCAACTCTACCGCCTTCATCGCGAGCACACCTCGCGGTGCTCTGGTCGCGCTGGTGGTCGCTATGCTCACTGCTCGAATTTCATTTTTTCATCGCGAGCAGCTTATCGCGACCTGTGGTCGCGGTGACCAGGTCGCGATACTCACTGTCCCAGTTTTTCACTTTTCATACATCATTTCTGGACCGTTCCATCTGGTCTACCTGAAAACCATATAAATAAACATACATTTAATTACATTTACACCCCTCAACTCACACAAATTTTATATCCACATATTCAAAATTATTTATCCGAAATTTGGGATGTTACAATTCTTCCCCTCTTAAGAAATTTCGTCCTCAAAATTTACCTCAATTGAACAGTTGCGGATACTGTTATCTTATGATTTCCTCGCTCTCCCAGGTAGCGTCTTCTACATTGTGGTTCCTCCAGAGGACTTTCACCAGTGGAACTCTTTTATTCCGTAGTTCTTTAATCTCCCGATCAAGAATCTGCACTGGTTCCTCCTCGTATGTCAGGTCTGGTCGGATTTCAATACTTTCGGCCTGAACTCTGTGGGAAGGATCAGATCTGTATCTCCTCAGTATTGACACATGAAACACATTATGAATCTTTTCTAATTCTGGAGGTAAAGTTAGTCTGTAGGCTACTGGTCCCACACGTTCAATGATTTCGTATGACTCAATAAACCTAGGCTCAACTTACCTTTTTTGCCAAATCGAAGCACTTTCTTCCACGGAGATACTTTCAGGAACACTTTCTCACCGACTTCATATTCTATCTCTTTCCTTTTCAAATCTGCATATGATTTCTGTCGGTCAGAAGCAACTTTCAATCTATCCTTGATAATCTTCACCTTCTCCTCAGTTTGTCGAATCAAGTCTGGGCCTACTAACCTGTCCTCTCCTCACTCTGTCCAGCATACTGGAGTCCTGCATTTCCTTCTATACAATGCCTCATACGGTGCCATAGCTATGCTCAACTGGTAACTGTTGTTGTATGCAAATTCAATCAAGGGGAGATGATCCGCCCAACTCCCTTCAAAATCAATTACACAACTCCTGAGCATATCTTCAAGCACCTGAATTACCCTTTCTGATTGTCCGTCTGTCTGCGGATGGAAGGCTGTACTAAAACTCAGTCGAGTACCCAAGGCTTCTTGAAACTTCTTCCAGAATCTGGATGTAAACCTCGGATCTCTATCTGATATTATGGATGCAGGCACTCCATGTAATCTGACTATCTCCCTGATATACAATTCTGCCAATCGATCCAGTGAATAGTCAGTTCTGACAGGTAGAAAGTGTGCTGACTTCGTCAATCGGTCCACTATAACCCATACTGCATCGTGTTTACTCCGGGTGAGTGGCAATCCGGTGACAAAGTCCATTGTAATGCGATCCCATTTCCATTCAGGTATTGCTATTGGCTGTAACAATCCTGATGGAACCTGATGTTCAGCTTTCATCTGTTGACAAGTCATACATCTATTCACGAATTCATACCAGACCACCAATACTGAGTTTTCAAGTCTCTATACATTTTTGTGCTACCTGGGTGCATCGCATACGAACTATTGTGTGCCTCTGTCAGGATCATCTTTCTCAATTCTTCATCATCTGGAATGCACATCCTGTCTCTGAAACACACAATACCATCAGTTCTGATTGAGAAGTCTGGATGCTTTCCTTCTGGAATCTGTCCACATATCATCTGGATTCTAGCTTCCTGCTTCTGTTTATCTGCAATCTGCTGAATCAAACTGGGTCTGCATATCAATTCAGCTACTAATGCATTATCTGGATTTAGCTGTAAATGCACATTCATAGCCTTCAGAGCAAATAGTGCTTTTCTACTCAGCGCATTTGCGACCACATTCGCCTTTCCTGGATGATAGTCAATTACACAGTCATAATCTTTAATCAACTCCATCCACCGTCTCTGTATCAGATTAAGTTCTTTCTGGGTAGGCAGATATTTCAGACTCTTGTGGTCTGTGTATATATAACACTTCTCACCATATAAGTAATGCCTCCATATTTTCAAAGCAAATACTATGGCTGCAAGTTCCAGATCATGTATCGGATAGTTCAGCTCATGATTTTTCAGTTGTCTGGACGCATATGCAACCACCTTGCCTTCCTGCATCAATACACAACCTAAACCCTGATGTGAGGCATCACTATAAATCACAAAGTCTTTACCTGAAACAGGCTGAATCAGAACTGGAGCCTCAACTAGCATCGCCTTCAATCTGTCAAAAGCTGTCTGGCATCTGTCAGTCCATTCAAATCTGACATTCTTATGCAGTAGCTTGGTCAACGGACTTGCTATGAATGAAAACCCCTTCATAAACCGTCGATAATAACCTGCCAAGTCTAGAAAACTTCTGACTTCTGTAACATTTCTGGTAGGCTTCCATTCCACTATTGCTTCAATCTTTTTCGGATAATACCCTCTGCTGACACAATATGACCCAAAAATGAAATTTCAGGTAACCAGAACTCACATTTGCTCAGTTTGCCATACAGTTGCTTCTCTATCAGAATCTGCAGTACTACTCTGAGGTGCCTATCATGGTCCTCTGCCGTCTGTGAGTATACCAGGATATCATCGATAAATACCACCACAAACTGATCCAAGTATGGTCGGAATACCCGGTTCATCATATCCATAAAGGCTGCATGTGCATTAGTCAGCCTAAATGGCATCACTACAAATTCATAATATCCATACCTGGTTCTGAATGCAGTTTTCGGAATATCTGACTCTTTTATTCTCAACTGATGATACCCCGATCTCATATCTATCTTTGAGAAGACACAGGCTCCTCTCAGCTGATCAAATAAATCATCAATTCTCGGCAACGGGTACTTGTTCTTGACAGTAAGTTTATTCAGCTGCCTGTAATCAATACACAATCTCAATGACCCATCCTTCTTTTTCACGAACAGCACTATAGCTCCCCACGGGGATACACTGGGTCTAATGAAGCCCTTATCCAGCAATTCCTGTAACTGTATCTTCAGTTTTTTCAGTTCTGCTGGTGCCATTTTGTAGGGAGCTATCGATACTGGAGACGTATCTGGTACCACATTAATCACAAACTCCACTTCTCTTTGAGGTGGCAAACCAGGAAGCTCTTCTGGAAACACATCTGCAAAATCACACACAGTGGGTATATTCTGGATTTCAGCATTAACCTTTCTGGAATCAACCACTTGTGCCAAATATGCTTCACACCCCTTTCTGATCAGTTTATAGGTTGTAGTGGCTGAAATGATATTGGAGAGAAAATCCTTCCTTTCACCCACCATTATGATTTCTGCACCATCTGCTGTTCTGAGGGTCACTCGTTTCAGTTCACAGTCAATCACCACTTTATGCCGAGTTAACCAATCCATGCCTAATATCACATCAAACTCATGGAATGGAAACTCCATCAAATCTCCTGGAAATTCACACTCCTGTATCCGAATCGGACAATTTCTGTACACACGGTTCACAACTACACTTTGACCTATCGGATTACTGACTAACACATCATATTCAGTAGGTTCAGTTTGCAAACTTCTTTGTCTCAACAATGCATCACATATGTATGAATGAGTAGAACCTGGATCTATCAATGCAATAGCTGTAGTATCAAAAATAGAAATAATACCAGCTATCACGTCAGGTGCATCCTTGTCTTCCTGAGCTCTAACACCATAAACTCGTGCAGGAGCTCGACTATCAGGTCTTGCCACTGATTCTGACACCCCTTTTTGGCTACCACCTTCAGGTCCGGCCTGACTGGGCCTCCTACCTCTGGAAGTAGTAGGGGCTGGTCTCTCTGACTGCTGAACAGGTGTAAACTGGTATTTCGGACAATCCCTGTAAAAATGATCACGAGCTCCACACCTGTTGCAAGCTCCTGTAACTCTCCAGCATTCACCAGGATGCCTCTTTCTACAGTGCTCACATAATACAAGGGCTGGTCCTCTAACTGTCCTCCCAGGGGTACTGGCTACAGAAGTCGCAGACTGACCCGGCCTAGCTGTGGGTATGGGCCTCTGCGACTGCACTGGACCACTAGACTGCGGTCCTTTAAATTTCTTACTCTAGGGCTGATATGAGCTGGATGGCCCTACCCCTCTTCTTTGCTGACCCCTATCTCTTCTGGCTTGCTCTTCCTTTTTAATTCTTTCTACATTCAGAGCTGCCGAGACAAGTCTGGTAAAATCTTCGAATTCAAAAGCAGCAACCTGTAACATTCCTCAATTAATCCACATTCTAATTATATATTCAAAACTTAAAAATTAAGAATGTTACACAACCTGTAGACGGATATAGTCGTTCAGTCCATCTTCAAACCTTCTACATTTATCCGCCTCTGTCGCCACCATATCTCGTGCATATTTACTCAGCCTGACAAATTCTCTCTCATATTCGGTCACTGTCATCTGCCTTTGCTTCAGGTTGATAAACTCCCTCTTCAGATTGTCCAAATAAATGCGACCAATATATTTTCTCCGAAACTCCTTCTGAAAGAAATCCCATGTTCTGTCCTCTGGTCGCACTGTCTGTATAATGGAGGTCCACCATTGATAGGCATCCTCCTGCAATAAGGATACTGCACACTCCAGTCTCTCTTCAGGTGTGCAGTGCATCTGCTCTAATATTCTATACGTCCTCTCAAACCAGTATTCTGCAGCAGATGCATCCTCATCCTTTCTGCCATGAAAATCCGTGGGTCTGTATTTAGCCAGTCGCTCTATGGCTGATCTTCGTGGCGCTGCTCTGGCCACATTCTGAAAGAACTCAGCCATCTGCTGCATCAATGCTGGCTGTACAGGGTCCGCCACTCTCGAACTTACTGATTCCCTAGATGCTCCCCCAGCCACGCTGGCGGGACTCTCAGGTCTATCACCACTTCCTTCCATTTCTTTTATCCTATAAGACAGAAGAGAGGTCTGCAGATTAGAGTCACACATTCCTATGGGTAGCTTTATACAATGCATGCATATACAGACTCTTTTGGTCTAGAAACGCCTAAACCGCGCTCTGATACCATTTAAATGTAACACCTTCTAACCCGACCCGTCTGGATCGATCCAAGGAGCGCTACCGAATTTTCAAAACTTTACTTATTTCTGTTTATATGCTGAAAATCATATACGTTATAATTTAAAAACCTTTTTAGTGAGCCCATAAAAATTCAGTTTTTTTTTTTTTTTTTTTTTTAAATTTCGGCAGAGTTTCCTTTTGTTTTTCTGATTTCCCAAAACCTGTTTTCAAACAACTCAATTCAAATACATTCCACAACAACACTTCAAATCTCATTTCATTCAAATGCGCACTCTGCCGTTTAGTGCGACTTTCAAACAGTTTATAAAACAATTCATTAATTACAATCCATCGAAAGATGCAAAACAGAAAGCATAAATAATTAATTACAGTACATAATTACAAATTCTCTGTGTATGCATGCATATTTAACTACATGATACAGGAATACATATATAACTACCCAAATGCAGTGACTCTGACTCTCCTCTGCAGCGGGTGCCTCTTCAGTCTTTTCCGTCCTCGGTATCTTTATTACCTACGCGTTAGAAACAAGACTAACGCGCTAAGCAATACTGCTTAGTGGGTGTACACTAAAGTAAATGATAATATAATATAAAACAGTATATAGTATATCGTAAATTCAGAAATTCAAAAATATAAATAAACAATAAAGCTTAAAAATAGAATTTCAGAAATATATATAACAAACGTTTTTCAATTACTGAAACTAGGTAAACATACAGTATGTCAAAGTTTCTGGAATTCAGTCAATATCATTTCTTTATTTTCCATAACATTTTCTAACCATAAATTCTAAATTTGGCCCGTGATACACATATCAGGGTGTACAGGACTGGATTACGGGTTTTTCAGTCGGGTTTCCCATCTCATATGAAATGGTATCCCTATATATAAACAGTCGGTTTCCCATTTCACGAGGAAATGGTATCCGGATATTTTCACAGTCGGTTTCCCATTTCACGAGGAAATGGTATCTGGATATTTTCACAGTCGGTTTCCTATTTCACGAGGAAATGGTATCCGTATAATCCACAATCAGGGACATCATACATATCGGTGCAGTACTGCCATAAATTCACCCAATTGACATGTCAATCTCCTATATCCCTATACATATATTAGGGCCGTTAAAACTCATAACAAATTACTTCTTTGGTTTCAGACTTTATCATTTTAAGTCAAAATCTATATCCATCAATAGGAAAATCAAACAATAATTGTAAAGCAGGTTTTGAAAACATACGTTTTTATTCAAATTTCCATAATAACAGAAGATCGCACAAAAAGTCCAACAATAGGCAAACATGCAATACGAGTATATAAACCAATTCATACAAATATATATATATATATATATATAAATATATATATATATATATATATATATATATAATCCAGAACTATATTTCCAAACGTACTAAATCAAAACATTTATCAAAAATAAGTTCAGAAATGTGTGTACACCAACCTGGATACCGTTTTACCGGTTCTCCGCCTTTTTCCTTCTGAATTTTCCTTTTTCCTTTCTTTCTTTTCTTCCTCCTCTTTCCTTTCTCTTCCCCTTTTCTTTCTTTTCTTTTCTTCTTCTTTCCCTTCTCTTCTTCTTCTCTTCTTCCTCTTCTTCTTCTCTTCTTCCTCTTCTTCTTTTCTTTTCTTCCTCTTCTTCTTCTTTCGGTCTCTCCCTCTCTGCTCTCTTTTCTGTTCTGTTTCGTGGCTTCTCACAGAAGCCAATTTTTTTTTATATCATTTCGGTCATCGCGACCGTCGTCGCTACCTGTGGTCGCGCCACCAGGTCGCGTTGCTCACTGGAGCAACTCTACCGCCATGCTCACTGCTCGAATTTCATTTTTTCATCGCGAGCAGCTTATCGCGACCTGTGGTCGCGGTGACCAGGTCGCGGTACTCACTGTCCCAGTTTTTCACTTTTCATACATCATTTCTGGACCGTTCCATCTGGTCTACCTGGAAACCATACAAATAAACATACATTTAATTACATTTACACCTCTCAACTCACAAAAATTTTATATCCACATATTCAAAATTATTTATCCGAAATTTGGGATGTTACAAATTGAGTCAGGGATTACTAGTAAAATGGCTTCGGCTATAGGTAGAATTGAATAGTTCGAGAGAAGTGCTATTAGAAGAATCCACTCGAGGGTGTATATTTTATCAAGGAGAAAGTTTGGTAAAACTTACAAGGATGGAAGCATAAGCTTTTTTCGATGTAAGGGCATGAAGTTTTGTTAAAGGCCATTGTGAAGGCAGTGCCCACTTATACAATGAGCTATTTTCAGCTTCAGGCCTTTTTGATGAAGGATGTGCGAAGGATGATAGCTGATTTTTGATGGGGGATGAAGGATTGCAAGAGAAAGATGCATTGGCTGGGTTGAAATAATATATGTAATCAAAAGAAGATGAGCGATTTTGGTTTTAGAGATATAGTAGTCTTCAATCGGACTGTGTTAGCCAAATAAGGTTGGAGGTTATTGAATTCTTCATCTTCGCTTGTAGCTCGAGTTTTGAAAGAGAGTATTATCCTTCAACTTCTTTCTTTAATTCCTAAATGGGTAATTATCCTTCTTTCATTTAGAGAAACATCTTATGAGGAGATGTTTTGCGGAAAGACATTAGGTGGAGGGTGGGTGATTGTAATGCCCCTAATTGTTTTTAAATATAATAAATATCCTTTAATTATTATTAATTATTATTAAGCATGCAAAAGTTAAATATGTGATTTAAATTGGTGGAAAATATATATATTCGATATATGGTGTATAAACGAATAGCGATTTTAACCGATTTAACTCCTATTAAAAATATTATTTTCATGGTGCATTTGGATGATAATGGGTCCAATTGAACATTGGTAAAGTTAATTTGGTAATTGAATAAGTGTGGAATATTTTTTGGAATTTAATTTCATGAGAATGACATGAGTATATATATGGAAAAATTTTCTTAAAGAAGTACAATCCATGTGAAATAAAAATGAACCAATCATGAAATCCCAAGTCAAGAATTAGTGGATTAGTTTGATAATTAATAGATGATTGGTAAATCACATGTGATTAATTGTAAATTTATGCCATTGTAGGATTTTAAAATGTCAAGGGGGTATGTTGCAATTAAAGATATATAATATATATATGTGTGTGTGTGTGGAGAACCCACTAACAAAAACACAAAAACAAAGTTAAAAAAAAAAAAAAAAACCAGCAAACACAAAACAAAACAGAGAACAATCGGCCAAAAGAAGAAAAGAAGAAAAAGAAGAGAGAGAACAAAGTAAAAAAAAAAAAAGAAAAGAAACCAGCAAACACAAAACAAAACAGGTAACAATCGGCCAAAAGAAGAAAAAAAGAAAAAGAAGAGAGAGAAGAAGAAGAAGAAGAAGAAGAAGAAGAGAAGAAGAAGAAGGAGAAGAAGGAAAAGGAGAAGGAGGAGAAAAAGAAGGAGAAGGAGAATGAGAAGGAAATAAAGAAGAAGAAAAAGAAGGAAAAAGATTTGAGAAAATTGCCCAGGTTGGTGTACACTAATTTCTGGAAACTTGTATGTTTTGAGTATTTAATTTGGAAAATGAAGAAGAAGAAGAAGAAGAGAAGAAGAAGGAAAAAGATTTGAGAAAATTGCCCAGGATTGTGTACACTAATTTCTGGAAACTTGTTTGTTTTGAGTATTTAATTCCGAAAATGAAGAAGAAGAAGAAGGAGGAAAAAGGAGGTTTGAGAAAATTTCCCAGGTTGGTGTACACTAATTTCTGGAAACTTGTATGTTTTGAGTATTTAATTGCGAAAATGATATTCGAATAATGTTTGTGAGTTATTTTAATAAAAGTTTATGATTCATGAATATATATATATATATATATATATTGATTTAATCGAATTTTTTCTTATTGTGTGTTCAAATAAATTGAATTGTGAATTATGTTTGAAAATGATTTTTGATTACTTTGATATAGTTATTGATGAAACTTTATAATTTCTATTGGAAGTTTATGGAATTTAAAATAATTATGTTTCTATATATATATTGTTGATTTGAAAACTATCGTTTAGAAATTATATTTGACAATTTCGAATGAAAAGAAATGAACAAGTTAAAAGTTAGGGAGTTCTTTGATAGTTGTTGTTGGCTGGATACAATGGAAAGTAATGACTGCATTGCTCAGTTTATCATAATGGTCTGGTGTATATGGAGCTCGAGGAATCAGACTATGCATAGAGGGAGGCAGAGTCAGGTTGAGTGTTTTTAGATAAGAGCTGGAGCATTCTTGAAGGAGTCCTAGTAGACTAGGTAGTTGATCTAGGTGTTATTCCTTCTCCTTGTGCCAATTTGGTTTGGATGAAACTCCCAGGTAAAGCTTTCAACTCAATATGGATGCGGCTTTGGTTAGTCATAAGGGTTGGTTTGGAGTGGGTTCGCTGATTAGAAATGATTTTGGGTTGTGTGTGGTGGCCAAGGCTTATGTGTGCCGGGGTTTGGTGTATGTGGAAATAGCTAAAGCCAGAGCTATGCTTAAAAGGGTGCTATCAGCAGTGGAGAGGAATACGTTTCCTTTGTTCATTGAATCTGACCTAGTGAATGTGGTTAGATTGTATAAGGGAGAGCTGCTGTCGGAATCATTATTCAAGATATTCAAGCCTGTATGCTTGACAGAACTGATGTTTTTGTGTCTTTTATTCGTAGAGCTTGCAATAATATTGCTCATGTTGTTGCTAAATGAGCCCTTAGTTTCGGTAAGTTTATTATTTGGGATGTTTTTTTCAGGTTGGCTTCTTGAGCATATCCAAGCTGATGTAAACCTTTCTGGTTCTTCTGTTTTTCTTTCCTTAAAAAAAAAAAATGTAATTTCCTCTACCTATTAGCTGTACAATGAAAAAAATGAAAAAGCATGAAAGTAGTATAATGTCCACATTATAAGGGTATTTTAGTCCTTTTCTGTTTAAAAAAGTTGGTTTTACCGAAAGTAAATAAATAAATAATCAATAAAATGGAGGGTTTGATTACTCGAACAAAATCAGTTGAATTCTATGTGGCGTTTTCTTGTACAAAATCTCTCTAAAACCCCACTTACCTCCTTGTCCACTCTCACCAAGTACCAAAGCCATAAACAGAGACAATATTGGCTGATTTTCAGTTGTGATGTTTCGGGTTCAGGTTTCGGGTCGGCATCGAGCCCTAGCTTGTCGATATGGAGAAGAAAGAAGGAGATGAGCAAGGAGGGGTTGATTGCAGCCAAAGACCTGAAGCGTCTCCAGACCCACCCTGTACGGCTCGACCGCTTCATCAAGTCCCACGTGTCTCGATTGCTCAAGTCCGATCTTGTCGCTGTTCTCGTCGAGTTTCAGAGGCAAGACCAAGTCTTTCTCTGCATGAAGGTTCGTTTTCACCTCTTTCTTCTTTTTATTGCTTTTATTGTTTGGTTGCTGAGAAAATGTCGGAAATGAATGAAATGAAGCTTCTTTATGAATTTTTTTTTTTTTTTAATTCATGCGATTGAATTGTGGTGAGGGTACATTTAACTATTAAATAAATATAGATGTTTATATAGTGAAAATACAAAGCTAGTTGGAAAGTTGATCTAAGATGTTTTTTTATGCGAATGGACGGGATTTGTATTCCTCTCATCGAATGGTAAGACTCACAAATGTTTGTGTTGAATGCTTTTTCTACTCGTGTCGATTGGATCAAACACTTATTGTTGATCATGAGTTTTATATGCTTGTTTGAAACCTTGTTGGTTGGGGAAGAAGTGCTAGTTAATGTTTTGTGGAGGAGAAATAGGAGCTACCTGTCAAAATTTCATCAATGCTTATGTCGGTAGTGTGGGGGAAAAAAGTGGGTTAGTTTGATTGCGGAAAAAGAGTTATTTCGGTTCAAAACTCTTCAAGTATCTGGAGATGAATTCTACATATCCTTGTAGGACTTTGCAATCAAGATTGCCTACTAACTTTTGGGACTTAGATATTGAATGAGTCTCTATTAGAAAAGGACTTGACTTTTGGTCTCTGTTAGGTCAGAGCATTTTGTTACTCATGTAAGGGTTATTGTTTGTCGTAAATCAAATTTAAGTATTAACAGATTCCTAAGGCCAATCAATCATAATAGTCTGGTTTTAGCCAAATACACTAAAGTGACTCTTGAGTCATACGGACCATTGATGAGATATCATTGTGTGCAATTTACTAGTGGTCTGCGAATAGTGTCCTTACGCCTATGTTGGGGTGTGCAAACTCCCTATCCGTTTCTCATCTTAGTAGGAGAGTTTTCTCGAATCAGTGGGGGAATATCATTCCCTAAGGCTTCATCTGGTTGATTGGAAAATGAAAGACAAATTGTGAAAATTGTTTTCCTCCATTCTTGGGTTTTGTCTTGTAAGGAAAAGTGTGTTGAGTTCAATAATTTCTTTAAGCAAAAAGTAAATAAACTTCTGTGACTTAATCGACTGTGAATAAAGGAGATCTATCACCAAGCTTTTCTACACCAAGAGCTGTGAATGAATACAAACTTTATAAGGCAGTCCACTTTTAACAAATTATAACTGTTTCATGTTGGCTATATATATGAGGATTTGACTATCATGGGCCTAGTGGCGGAGTTAGAAATTCAACTCAATGAGGCCTTGGTTCAAACAATTTTTAGTAAAAGTAAAAAAAACTAAAAATTATAATATTCTTTGTAATTCTCAATGCGTTCAAGTTATGCTCAACACAATTTCATATTTGGAAAACATTGAATGATTAATTCATTATTAATCCATTAATCCTCTCGAAATACATTCTTTTTCTATATGTGCAACCAAGCTATCATTCAACCATTGATCTCCCATTTGATTTCTCAAATGATTCTTCCTGATTTTCATTGTTGAGAATGTTCTCTACAACATTGCTAGTGGCAACTAGTAGAAACATTACTAGTGGCAACTAGTAGAATCATTGCTAATGTCAACAACAAATCAATTGATGGATCCACCGGAGAAAATTGTCATATAGATAAAATTTACCCAGGAAAATTAGCTTTTTATTATTATTTTTTTATTTTTTTATAAAAAAAGTACAATATATGAGTCATTTGGACTTGGGTAATGCCTTACAAAGAAGTAATTTAGCGTTTGTCTCGTTGAAATGATTTTTTTAACATTTAAAGTTGTATGTCTAAAACTATATAAAATAGTTCAATTCAAAAGTGGTGTTCTCGTAGAGATGGTAAGGTAACCATGAATGCATTGGTAGAGGCATCTAAGGCCCAACTACTGGGTACACCTCATCTCTTGTAGTCTTAAGCAAACCTTTTGCTAGATCGCCAATTCTTTCATTCTGAAAACTCAATACTAGACCGCATGTCCTCTATACAAGTCTGAAGTTGAACTTTAAGTTCCAAGAGGTCGACTGGAGAAAATCGTATTGGATAAATTCGGTGAGGCAGATTAGCTTTTGTTTATCAAAAGCAGAAAAGAGTCATTTGGACTTGGGCAATGCCAAACAAATAAGGAATTCTGTGTTTGCATCATCAAAACAATTCTTTAATTCATAAAGTTGTTTGTCTAAAACTGTAAACAATAGTTCAACTTTAGAGTGGTGTTTCCTCAAGGGTGTTTAGGTAGCAATGAATTCATTAGAAGAGATCATTCAGGTCCAACAGAGGTTTAAGTTCCCATTATTAATAATAATAATTATTATAGAGAAAAAGATCCAATAAATTCAAGTTCAAGTCCTTAGGCTCCACCTATTTTTGGCCCAAGCCCTTATGCCAAAGGTTATATAGCCCATTAGTATTTGTATGTAGGCAGTTGGTAGTAATATGTGTTGCAATTTGCCCAAAGAGAAATGAGTACGAAATCTGGAGCAAAAAATAAAAATAAAACGGGGAAGAGGCAGAATAGTGTTTTCCCTGTTTTTGTTTCCTTTGATGACTTTTCTTTTTCCTCATTAGATTTTTCATGTGTAGCCACCTGTTAAGATAATTCATAGCTTATTAATTGTTCTTTTAATTTTAATTTTTTTTTTATAATAACAAGATGGGCTCGTGGTTAGATTGTATAAATAGAAATGGATTGTATTATCTTGGGTCTGGAGACTTGGACCAAAATAAGGTGGATTTTTTTTTTCTTTTGGCTTGGATACTTGGACTAGAAGTTAGTGGACTTTATTATTATTATTATTATTATTATTATTATTATGTTATCATCATTTTTCATTAATTGTGCTTAATTTGCTTATCCACTCATAGTTTAAGTTGTTAGTGCGTTTTTTCTTCATATCTGTGATAAGAATTCTCACATTTGTCAATAAATTCATAAAGCGTTGGGAGACCCCTCCCTTGTAGTGATAGTTGTTTTCTGGGCCATAGTTGTAGTGGTTGATCTTGTCAAGTTTTAGTAGACTCCCGACCGGACTGATGTCAGATTTAAAAAAAAAAATAAAAAAAAATTGATATAACAGTATGGAGTCATTTTTTTCTGGTGGGGGCATTAAGCCTCCTTTGGGCTTGAGTTTCCTCTACCAATGAATTCATGTCTAATTGACCACCGTTTTGTAAGGATGGCAATTCTATCCGCGGATGTGGATATTCGCGGGTAGCCTCCCACGATTGGCGAGTATGGATATTGTTATTGGGGTACACAGTCGGGTATGGATGTGAAAACTCATACCTGCTGCGGGTATGAGTAGGGTATTATGGATATGAAATTAATATCCATACCCTACCCGCATACCCACTTATATTAAAATATAATAATATATTTTAAAAAAAATTTACACATAAAATGGCAACACTTTGATTTGATTAAAATACTAAACATAAAATTAGTCTTCATTCTTTATTGTGACACTTTTATGATTAAAACTCAATTTAGTTGTACTTATTTTTTTCCACTTGTTGGTTTTCATTTTATGGATGATGTTTATAGGAGTCTTGTAAATGTCATAAGGGTTTTCTGGCTTCAATAAGTCCCATATAAGTTTCATCTATAAATGGTAAAATATTTGTATACAAATACCGAGTAACAAACATACCAATTTAGCTAGTCGGTATAGTGAGGAAAGAGGGGTTAATATGTATTAATGTTATATTGGAGTCACAAACATGTTTATTTGAATTTAATTTGTTACTGTGGTAAACTTGAAAGTTTATGTGGATTTTACATTATTTTGTGGTGGAAAGTTATTTGGATTTTCTTTTGTTATTGTGGTAGAACTTGGAAGATTTTTTTTTTTTTTAAATCAAATTTTGCATAAATTTGTATTGTCATGTATTCAACGGGGTTTTAATTGCTTATAAATTTTTTTTGATAATTTTTTTTATAATTTTGCGGGTACGTGAACTGGTATCGATTTAGACAATACCCGCATTATACCTGTATAATTTCACGGGTACACGGGTGGGTATAGGTATGAAAATGGGATACGGGTATGGATATGGCTGTACCCGCCATACCCTACCTGTTGCCATCCCTACCCTTGAGGGAATGCCACCTTCCATTATTTAACCTTTTCTCATCTAATTGAATTGTTTGAATGAATAACAGTATTTGCATTTTTGAGGAATTGCTGCTTTGTTGCTATGTGTGGTAACAGAAAAGGTAATGAAGACATCTTTAATTGTCACAGAAGTGTGAGCTTCTGCTACTAGAAACATGTGTATGGTAACAATTATACATTGGGATTGAAACTGATAATTAGTTTACTTTTTTTTTTTTTTTGATATCTAGAACTCTTCCAATCCTTGTTTTCTTTTCTGGGTTGATAATTAGTTTACTTGAACTAATAGAAGAGGCGAATACATATAGGTAAACTATTTTCTTGTTCCTGACTTTTACGTTTGTTTTCCAGCTATATGATGTAGTGCGTAAAGAAATATGGTACCGGCCAGACATGTTCTTTTACAGGGACATGCTGATGATGCTTGCAAGAAACAAAAAAGTAAATGAAGCAAAGTTGGTTTGGGAAGATTTAAGGAGAGAGGAAGTTTTGTTTGATCAGCATACCTTTGGAGACATCATCAGGGCCTTCTTAGATAATGGACTTGCATCTGAAGCAATGGACATTTATGACGAAATGAGAAGATCTCCCGATCCCCCGCTTTCTTTGCCTTTCCGTGTCATTCTGAAAGGCTTAATCCCATACCCAGAATTGAGAGAGAAGGTTAAGGATGACTTCTTGGAGCTTTTCCCTGATATGATTGTGTATGACCCACCTGAAGACTTGTTTGAGGATCAAGATTGGAGAAGGGAAAGCGAAGATGATTAGAAGGTGTTGCGATCATATTGTTGTTTGGAATCCAGGAGATAATATTTTCTCTGGAAAAGCTAGCCATTTTATGGGGTTCAAGGGTCTTTTTATCTCTATGCAAGGTATGGAGGAGTTGGTAACTATTTCACAGTTGATCGACATTCTTCATGTTGCCAAGGCTGACTCATGGTGCATGCCATGCATTCGAGGAATATCCTCAGTACAGCTCCACAAAGGTGGATCAGTGCCATGTAATGCATTTTTGAATGACTTTTGAAGACAGTATTAGTCATAGTGCATCTTCAAGCTATATGATAAAGGTGAACATATAACATACATTATCACATTTGCTGGGGTCTATCTGTGTTTCAGTTGCATCTGTAAACATTTAACTTGCTGGCAGGAAATTGGGTAATAAATTGAGAAACAGTTGTGTTGATATATTGAACATTGGTGTGTAATACTTTTGCCCATATTCATTCAATAGTTTATGATAATGTTAATTCTTTGGATTAATATGCCAGTTCATTGGGGTTCTTCCCATATTTACTTGTGGATACAATATTTTAGTGCTAGTATTATTTTTCTTTCTTTGCAGGGTTTTGCAATGATATTGAAACTGCAACTCTACATGATACTTCTTTTCATGTTTTTCAGCCTTTATTTTTTTTTAAAGTATTTATTTTCTATGAACCATTAGATTTAAAAAAAAATCTAATAGATATTAAGGGATATTATCATTCTCCCTGTAGTTGGGGTTATTCTCTATTTTTCACTTATTGATTTTATTTTTCTCTTCTTTGCTCTTTTAGTTTATGAAAATATCTAAAACTTTCCCTCCCGTTAAGTTTTCATTTGACTTTCAAGTTTGACCGTTAGATGTTGAAGGGTAAAAGGGTAATTGCAACATAATTAATACCTAAAAGATTTTTAGATCAAATAAAAAGTAATTTAAAATAAAAAAAATATTAAAAAATAAAAAAGTTATTTCCTCTCCTCTATCATCTTCTCTCTCTTTCTTTCCTCTCACCTCTCTCCTCATCTTCTTCTCTCATTCTTACTGCATCTTTTTTCTCTCTTCCTACCACATCTCTTTTCCTCACATCTTTTTTTTTTTCTCTCCCTCCACATTTTTGCACGCCCTCTCATGGAGGTAGAGATTCATAAATGGATCTGGTGGAGTAGTAGAGATCAATCTCCAAAAGGTTTTTGATTAGTAATTTTTTTTTTTTTTTTGAAGATGTGGTGAAGATCAATCTCCCCAAATTTTTATTTTGTTTGTTCGAGATTTGGTGGAAGATGGATGGTGGAGATTGATCTCTATAACATTTTTTTTAATAATTTTTTTCCACTAGATTTAGAATTTTTTGTTAATTTTTTTTTAGCTTTATTAAATTTTTACTGTTTGTTTTTAATTTTTTTATTAAATTTATTAAATCTGTTTTTTTATTAAATTTTTTTTATATATTTTTAATTTTTTTTTATTAAATTTATTAGATCCATTCTCAGCTGACCCCAACGGGCTTCAAATCCTTTACTATAAATACAAAACCCAACCCTTATAGGCACACGTGATTTTACTATCAATCACTGAGACATTACACCCGACATCACTCTAAACAAGCACCGATCAGTCTCCACTCGACATAGTCAATGCTAGACCCTCTGTCAGCTCGACTACATTCGACTCCAGACCACTACGGTATACTCAATACCACATGCTCGACATATAGCATAGATCGTTACGCCTAACATTCGACCGTTACAGGTTTGATCTCCCTTGTGTTTACTTCACTTACTTGAGCCTATTTGCTAATTTGAGCGTCGGAGTCTATTTGGCTATCACCACAGTCCATATCTCGACCGTTCTCTTTTGTCCTTGTAGGTTGTTGGTCCCATCTTTGACTTCGACCGTAGATTCCAACATCTACAGACCATAGATTTCAGCATCTACAATTTGACGCCTACCATAGGCCGATAGAATCAAGCAGGCTAGTCTAGCACCCAGTGACAATCACCGACATGGCAAGACGGATCAAACCACGCAACTCTAGCTCGCACTCCTCGTCGCGCAGATGAACGAGAACCCAGAGCGACTTTAGACGTTAGAAGCCAAGAATAAAGCCGTGCACACGAATAACCATGCGTTGTAGAGGAAGGTGGAAACGCTAACAACATCGACCACACAGCCGCCAGGATTCGGCCAGGTGCGCTACGAGATTAATGCCAATTCGACATCGAAAACTCAGTCAGACAACACCCGCGATGTTGACCTCCAGCGATCGACATCTGATTTACGAGCTCAAGGCAACCGTGCCCGACCAGAACCCCACGAACACTGGTCGTGATGCAACAGGAGGACTGCACATGGTTGACCCTATCGAGCAAGTGCTACCGTAGCACCATTTGAACAAGCCGCAGTCCCATCGACTCAAGCATAGCCACCTATCCTACCGGTCAACCCCGAAGTAAACTTCTAGCTAATCCAACCAGCAACGTATCCCAACCTCGCTCTACCAGCGATTCCATCGACAGTCATGGTAAGCTCGACCTTTACTTTTACTGACCCTCACTTAGCACACAAGTTCGTAGAGATGAAGGCCCTAATTCAGCACATTCCTAAGGTGGAGGCCTAATTATTGACATATTTTTAATTATGTTGTAGCATCATCCACTAGCTAAAGGCTGGAGAACTAAACCTTTTCGTTTGCTTAAGAGGCTTGCAAATATTTTTGGGAAGCATCGTGTTACTAACAGAGACAGTAAAACTTCTGCTGACATGATAATAATGAATGATATTAAAGAAGACAACCAAGACAAAATATTGAAGATTTAAATGATATTGATATTATTCGATCAAACCACAAGGTAATGAAAGAATAACTCAATCTTAATCCTTTCAAAGGAAAATGAAGCCACAACTAGAGCATTTAGCTGGGTGTTTAGGTAATTTAGGTGTTAGGATTACAAGTGTTTTGGAGAAGTCATGTCATAGCAAGAAAAACAGTCATCTACAACGAACAATGCTCGTTGTAGTCTTGTAGAAAGGTATCTACCACGAGCATAACGTCTATTGTGTATTAAGTTGTGATGAAAAATGGCGTTTTTCCACAACGGACAAGGTTTGTAGTAGATAATGTGAATGACAATAGATAAAGCCCGTAATAAATGATGTTATTTACTATGCCCTTCGAGCATTTTTAATACTTTAAAAATAAGGAGCCGAGCCCGTGTTTATTATTTTATTTACAACGGGCAAAGCCCGTAATAGTTGTTTACTTGCAACGAATAATGCCCGTGGTGGAAACATTTTCTACAACAAGCAGTGCTTGTGTTACCAGTTCTATTCATTACGGGTTTTACATGTGTTAACTATATTATTCATAACGGGTATTGCCCATGGTAGATACTTTGATTTTCTTAAAAAACAATTAATTTAAAGAAATTAATTGGTATAATAAAAAGTATTAAAACAAAATATATCTTGATTACTTATAATTTTTAACTAACTCTTTGTGAATAAAAAGTTAAATTTGAAGAAGATTCAACAATTTTCACACCTTGATTACTTTCTTTCTGATTTGAAGCACTTGAATATTGTGACTACTAAAATAGTAAATATAATTTTGAACTAGTTTTGGCTTAATAGCATATAAGCAATATCGCAACAAAAAAGTAATATAAAAAATATTAATCTTAGAACAATAAAAAAAAAATAAAAGCATGAACAAAATCCTATTATCTACTTAGATGCAAATTAGAAGACTGTGATCTTACTTCAATTACCGATCTATTATTGGTTTGAAATTGAAATGTACTTAATGTAAAATTAAAATATCATTTTACATAAATTAAAGTACTAATATAATTTATGTAACATTATTTTGCATATTTAAGATTTTTCATCTCTTTTTGAATTTACATTGTACTTTATTTACCAATCACAGCTGCATATATATTTGTTACACCGAAACCAGCTCCACTAACATATTCTGGATGCTGCTTTCCTAAACATTGAGCTACATCATTTTCTTTAATTATTTTAGTCTTATATGCAGGGATAGTCTTACTTTGTTTCTAAATGTCATGATAAATTATAATAATATCACTATAATTAAAAAAATATAATAAATTTAAAATTAATTACATAAAATAAAAAACAAACAAGTGTAGCAGATTACAAATTTTTTTTTCCAACGTTTTCATTCACCGAATGAAGGAAAGAGGAAACCAAATGGAAGCTTAACATTTCGTATAGAGAAGGTTTTTATAATCAGTTAGATACTTGCAGTTCCAATACTTCTAAGTATGGATGTGTGGAAAAGTCAAAAGGGTTTTCAAATTTCTGATGCGGTTACATGCACATCTCTAGTCTCTTTATTAAGAGGCCTTTGTCACCCTTGAGCAGTTACTATAACCCACGACTTTGAGTTCTATTCTACTGGATATAGGATTAGATGAACAACTATCCTCAAAACTTGGATCATAGCAAATAGTCATTGATTCAATGTTGAAACAACTTTCCCGAATCATAACTAGACCTTATTGATTTTCTAAATTCTCTAAAATTCCCCAAAAACGAATTGGACAATTTCTCTCTTAACTAATTATGTTATCGTAACATAAATAGAAGTTCATTTTTTTTTTAAGTAATCTCCGCAAGCATTTTCATAACTAAAAGCAGACTCTTTTCTTTACCAAATAATAAGTCATTTTCAAATATGTCCTTGTTGTAGACTTATAAAGAGTTTCTCTTCTCCCAAAGGATGTAGGATTCCGTGGGCGCCACAGTTTTAAACTCAACTTCTTAAAGTATGATTTCTGGGCTATTAGAAGAAAATAAAAAATAAAAAATAAATAGTAATTCTTAGTTGACCTCCATTAGTTGCATCAATGATCTTTGAGTTATTATAAAATGCATTATTATGATGGATATTAAAATATATATATACACTGAATAAACAGAATTGTCTTGAAAAAGGAATTTTCTAATCACGAAAACAATATGGAACTTTCTATCATCCACTACGTAGATTGATCCTCTTCCTCTGTTAGCATGAAGATGGAGACATGGAGTCCATATTTTCAAGAACAGATACAGTAGCTGACACTGGTTCAATCTCAAATAGTTAGCAAGCAACCCCATATCAAATCAGAATAAAAAGAGGCAAATTCAATGGATCAAAGTTGTTTTGCTTTTTGACAAAGGTAATGATTACAACAAATCATAAAAAATGACACAACTTCCTCAATGAACTGATCATAGTACTATTATTATTAAAGAGAAAGAACTGCACATGTAGAAGAAAAGAAACTAGTATTTTTATTGTTAATTAATTTTTTGATAATCAATCATTGGCTGTCTTCCTTATTTTTTTTTACATATCTTTCTTAAAAAAAATAAAAATAAAAATAAAAAACTCAAAGACAAGTGAACTTTGACGGCTTGTTTATCAGATATGACTGACTAATCCAGAATTGTGTTTGGTGCTGTTTCAGACTCTTTTTTTTTTTTTTTTCTAAATTGTAAATATAAAACATTATTGATAGATTTTTGTGTGATATTAGTAAAAAAAATACCAACCAATTGTGTCGTTTCAATTGATTATGCAACTTTCTCCTTAACTTTTAAATATTATTTTGTTCATATTATTCAATATTCGAAGATGAAATACAAGGTACAAACTCACTTGTTGGGGACCAAAATGCATTCACATAACTCATGTGAACTTGATACTTACAATATTAAGTTCACCATATTGTTACCCATACAAATAAATACAATAGTTCAAAATATGTGAGTACTTAACAACATAGTTCAAAACACCATAACAAGTTAGTACATTTGTGCTTGTTTACAAAATGTGGGATGCAAACCCATATGTAGAGGACATGTCTCTACACGTGATGACATAACTCAAAATATCATAACAAGTGTGACTCACTTGTGGTTGTTTACAAAATTGAGATGCAAACCCATGTGTAGAGGAAATGACTCTACATATTTTCAATAAGGAGAGAGTCGACATAAACCTTTTTCATCTCACCGTCAAGTGAGATGAACAAGGAAATATTTTGTGGCTTCTCCAAAATGAACTTCAATGCCCTAATTTGTCAAAGGGTGAAAGTTCCATGTCCTTGAGTTTTTTGGCAATATCGGATCTATCTTCATTCCCTTTGCGAAAAGCTTTGGCCACTATATCCATATTTTTTGCACTAACTTCAACTGTTCCTTCATAACAGACACAAGAGCACCATCATCACTAGATCTATTTTTCCTTTTGCCTTGTAGCATTCCTAATTTTTGTCAACTCATTATACATTTGCACTGTCAATTCATCCCTCTATGTAGTCCATTGGTTAGATGCTTCGACGGTGCCAATGGTACCACCATCATTCACAGTTGTATTGTCTTTAAGTTGATGAGCTTCATGTTCCATTGGATCTGAAGACATCTCCCTCCTAATGAGGTTGTGTAGAAGATAACAAGCCGTTATTATACGACATTAGGTCTTTATAAGATAGAAAGACAAATTGCTTAATATCCCCCACCTAGCCTTCAACAACCCAAAACACTGTTCTATTACATTTCTTGCCTTTGCATGCTTCATATTCAAGTACTCTTACGGATTTATAGGTATATTTCCTTCCCATTTACATAGATGATACCTTATTGATCTATAAGGTGTAAGAAAGCCATCACCATTTGTTTAACCACCATCTACATGATAGTAGCAACCTAATAACTAAAAGTCGACAATTCCTATCAGTTTAGGTATGTATTGTTATAAATTAAAGACAACACATAAGTATTTGACATTGACTAATGACCTTACCCATTGGCACTTTAAACTATTTGACCTAGTGATGGCATCACGAAGAACTCCAGAGTCGGATGTTGAACCCTTCCAACCAGGTAGGACAAATATGAATTCATGATCACATGAGCAAACAACTAACACATTTGTTGCAATTTCACCTTTTCTAGTTCGATATCTTGGTTTATCCCTCATAGGCACACGGACCTTAATATAATTTCCATCTAGTGCTCCCAAGCAGTTCTAAAACAAAATTATTAAGGTAAATTAATTTGTAAATTTTAAATATACAAATTAATATCAAGCACACAATGAACTAACATACCTTAAAATACCTCTATCTAGGATCTGTGGAGTCCTCACCCACAGGTTCGGGGACTTTTAGTAAGATATCATGTAATCTTAAAACAACTTGCAACACCGAATTAACGTACATACTAATAGTCTCTCTCGATCTTGCAAATCTATTTCCAATAGTATGATTCTTAACATGATGAGCAAGTATGTGTAAGAATATACACATTTGTTCATCCACGGTCACTAAACCATCATTTTTCAATCCATGGGTGCGAAGCAACTCACATAATATACCAAATGTCCTTACGTCCATTCTAAGTTCATTAACACACATTATATCATTTTCTAAAATATTTTTTAGAAAACGCATCCTAGTCTCACTTCTAGACAAAGAATAAAAGTTTCATTCACGTCTTGCCATAAGTCCCCGGTTTCTCCTCTTTCTTAAAATGTGAATCACAATCGTACAAACAATGATCAGCTCTACATGCCACTTCTCCAATAACAAAAACAACAAAATCTTTCTTCGATCCATATCTAATAATTCATAAAAGAATATATTCAATTATTATTTCATAGTAACATATATTTATTAAACACAGAGGAGTATTACAACATTGAATACCTAATAAATAGCAAGCATATAGTGCAAAGTCCCATGAACACGAGAAAAAACTTAATTTATAGCAAGCATCTGTACACAATTTGGCAAGCATATAGTGAAAACTAAATTTATTAGAAAAAACATATTACAATTTGGCCACTGAAATAACCACTTGACATCTACACCCAAAGACTTAATTAATACTAATTGATTTAAGCTGCCTATAAAAAGCATGAAATTGAAATCAAACCATAAATAACCACTTGACATCTGCACCCAAACACTGGAAGTCCTCATATCCAATATTGGCTAACTATGAAGATATTTAAACAAGAACTCAAACGCATCAATTTCAAAAATTGAAGTCTGTAGTTCAAATCAACAAAGGAATGGTAGAACCCAGTTGTGAAGGTAAGGCAATGAATCATGAATAAATCAAGCAAATACGATTAAGAAGAAGAAAGAAACTCTACAGGCAGCTTTCAATTGACCCAATCTACAGAATCAATTCATACTCAAAAGAAATCTAGGGTATCGAATCTGTTAAAGCTGCTTACCTTGGTAAGATGATTGTCAGGTGCATTGAATCGATGAGGCAGTGATGGGAGCCCGGCGTGAGGAGACGATGGCATAGACATGCGTCGGTGTGGTGTGCGTGAGGAAAAGACGATTGCGTAGCTCGGAGTCTTTGTAGTGTGTGTGAGGAGAGGACTAGGGAGAATTGATTAGAGATGGGAAAAAAAAATAAGCCCCATATTTTGAACAGGACTCCATAGTGAAGCACAACCCCTATTTTTTTATGGGCCCAGGACTGTTTAATCCCACTTAAATTAGTTCAATGATATACCAAACATGGGTTTAAGACTCAATCCTGTCCAGTCCAAGCCAGTCTCATATACCAAATGAGCCCTGAAGGTCGGCAGAAGAATATGACAAAATATAATTAATAAAATCTAGCACCAAAATTTGGAAAAAAAAGATTAACTAAAAGACAGTGGCATAGAAGGAGAATAGGGAGTGCTCTCGACTGCCCGGCAGAAACCGGAATGCTCTTTCTCACAAAATGTGTATCGTTCATCCTCCTAACTTAAATCTCCATAAAATCATCTCCCAATTCTAATTTCCACTTTTGAAATGTATGGATTATTAACAAGCTATCAAGTCTCGAACTTGTTAAATGGTTAACTACAAAATTTTGAAAATACTTTCCCACTCTAAGATCATAAAATTCATAATTTTTCACTGTAAATCCTATGAATCTAACCTGCCAATGGTTGTTGAATCAGTGATTAATCCATATTTACATTAATTGTGAAGGTTAATTTTTATAAATCAAGTACAATAAAAAAGCATCTATCAAATTAAGCTAAACCAACAAGAAGATCAAAGCATCAACATTTACAAATCCCAACAATTATAAGAAACAGACACAACATAAATAAACAATTCATATTAGAAAGAATCGAATCCCACCAATTCATCAATATCAATGTGTTGGAAAAATCCAATATGTGAAAGTACATATATGTTAAAATGTGTGTTGTTATCTTAAAGTATAGTACATTTAAAGTGATCGGTATAAGATTTAAATAATTGGACATATATATGTGTTAAAATGTGTGTTGTTATCTTAAAGTATAGTCCATTTAAAGTGATCGGTATAATGTTTAAATAATTGGGCATTGGGTATTAAATTATCATGGATTCAATGTGTAGAGACCATAGTGATATTTCTAATTTGATGAGGGGCCAAATTAGAAATATCAATAGTTTTTTTTAATTAAATTATTACAAATCAGGGTCAGGTCCCTAATTCATACAAACGATACTTTCTCTTCTCTCTGCTTAGTCCATCAATAGTGAGAAACAATGAACCAAAGGGAAAATTCGTATTGAATTGGAAGATAGCAACCCAAATTCCAATTATATTATGGATTAAGGTATGTTTCCGCATTTATTTCTTCTTTTGATTTAACATAAAGACTTACATATATATGCTTAGGTCATAATTTAGAGTTCTTGACAATGTTTTGGATGATTGTTGTGATCAAGCATGATAAAATTATATTAGTTTATAATTCCTACAAGTGGTATCAGAGTCACTCCATAATTGAATCACTGAGTAATTAAAATTGTGAAATTAGGTTTTACAATTTTAAAATTTGAGGTTTTCTTTATTATTTGATCTTCTAATTCTTGAAATCAATGCTATTGATTGTGTTGGCATTTGATATTTGTTTTGCTGTTGTTTACTGTTAATCAAGTGACTAAAAGAAAAAAAATTTATTTTGCTGGGTTGGGTGCCGCCGCACCCATGTTGATGTTGCTGCAAGAATTTGGGCATAGCAAGCATTTGTTAGAATTTGGGCGCAGTAACAATGTTTGTTGCATTGTTGCTGCTCATGTGCGGCTACCCGTTAAAAAAAAAATTCAGCTTACTGTGTTGGGTGCTGCAGCGCCCTTCTTGTTGCAGCAGCATGTTGCTGCCCAAGTGGCGCAGCAAGCATGTGCACTTGCACCACCTGCTGCCAATAAAAAAAAAAAAAAAAAAAAAGAGTCAAAGCAAATGGTAGCCATGTACCAGAACCCTCTTATGAGGTATTACTATTAAAATAATATATTTTTTTTATAAGGTTGAATATACGAGGAAGTGCTTTTGGATTCTTGTAATGAATAAGCAACGTGTAGTTTCAATAAGGATAAATTACACCTAACTTACATGAAGTTTGTATTTTTACAGGTAGAAATAACTTTATTAAAAATTAACAGTGAACCCCCCTTCAGTTATTTTTGACTGTTAAAAACTAACGATTGACCAAATCAAACAGTGAAAAGACTGATTTACCCTTGAATTCATTTAAATAAGTTAAAAATACAATTTTAACCTTAAATTTTTAAATTTTTTTTAATAATTAGGAGGGTAGTACAGTTATTTTATATTAATTTTTAAAAATAAAATTAAAAAATTTTAAATTATAATTTTAAACTCAAATTTTATAAAAAAAATTATTAATAAAATTTAAAAAATTGAAAAAAAAATAAAAAAAAGTAAAAAAAATTTAAAAAATTCATATTAAATCTGGACCATCCATCAGATTTGATGCACGGTCCAGATTTGATCTGGACCTCCTCCATGGATTCATTGAATCCATGGAGATCGATGAATCCATAGCGGAGATCGATGAATCCATGGCCAAGAACACAAAAAAAAAAAAAAAAAATTTGCAGAAATCTTCGATCAATGAAGAACCCAAAAACTTCTGGGTTCTTCATTAATCAAAGAACTGGGTTTGTTGATCGAAGAACCCATCGATGAAGAACCCAGAAAGGAGATCGATGAATCCATGGCCAAGAACACAAATATATATATATATATATATATATATATATATATATATATATTACAGAAATCTTCGATCGATGAAGAATTTAGGTTCTTAGTCGATCGAAGAACTAGGTTCGTCGATCGAAGAACCCAACGATGAAGAACCCAGAAAGGAGATCAATGAATCCATGGCCAAGAATACAAAAAAAAAAAAAAAAATTTGCAGAAATCTTCGATCGATGAAGAACCCAGAAACTTCTGGGTTCTTTGTCGATCGAAGAACTGGTTCGTCGATCGAAGAACCCAACGATAAGAACCCAGAAAGGAGATCGATGAATCCATGGCCAAGAACACAAAAAAAAAAAAAAAATTGCAGAAATCTTCGATCGATGAAGAACCCAGAAACTTCTGGGTTCTTTGTTGATCGAATCTAATTCTTCGTCAATCGAAGAACCAGTTTCGTTGTTCTTCGATCTGTTCTTTGATGTGGTTCTTCGAAATGAATCCATGGAGGAGGTGGTCCAGATCAAATCTAGACCGTCCATCAGATTTGATGGACGGTCTAGATTTAATCTGGATTTTTTAAATTTGTTTTTACTTTTTTTTATTTTTTTTTTAGTTTTTTAAATTTTTTTAAAAATTGGTCCATATATGATCTAGACCGTCCATCAGAGCTGATGGACAATCCATATTAGTTTAAAATTTTTTCATAATTTTCATAATTTTTTAATTTTATTTTTAAATTTTATTAATAATTTTTTTATAAAATTTGAGTTTAAAATTTTTTAATTTTATTTTTAAAAATTAATATAAAATAACTATACTACCCCTCTAATTATTAAATTTTTTTAAAAAAAATTTAGGTTAAAATTGTAATTTTAACTTATTTAAATGGATTCAAGGGCAAATCAGTCTTTTCACTGTTTAATTTGATCAACCGTTAGTTTTTAACGGTCAAAGATAACTGGAGGGGAATTCACTGTCAATTTTTAATAAAGTTATTTCTAGTTGTAAAAATGCAAACCTCAAGTACGTTAGGTGTAATTTATCCAAGAAAGTGCTCCCAGTAAAAAGTAGTTTTAACTTTATAGAATGACTTGATAAAATTGAGTTTTTCATTGTATATTTCATATGATTCCAAAAGCACCGTACCTGCTGCCACATAAAAATAATAATAATAATAATAAAGAATCTTTAAATTCAATTAATTTGATTTTATAATGTTTATCAAAATTATCTAACATTCTAAATAGCTTAATTGAAATAATATGTCACCAAAGTGACATCTGTTGTGTAGATTAGTTTATTAAGAATGTTAGATGGCTGTGTTTATGTTAATTCATGCGAATGTTGGCCGGCCCAAAGGAAGGTTAATATTTGGTCAAATTGCATACACACATATGGTGATAAACATGTGACAATTGTAAGGTTTCCATATGAATAATCAATCGATTCAAAGATAGATTTATTATTTGACAGGAGTTATTGTTAATGTTTGATTACTACACTAAGAGTGCCACCTACTGTCCAAAGACTTGATATTAATGTTGTGCTAGGTATCTTAAAATGAGAATTACCATTATTTGAATTTATTAATTATTGTATATGAAATTTGATGTGAATATGTTTGTTTGTTTGTTTGTTTTGTTCTCTGCTCAGCTAATATATCTGCTGCTACCATATCTGCAAACTTAAGTTCAATTTCTATGCTTAATGGGACAAACTTAAAGAATTGGAAAGCGAACGTGTTAATTGTTCCCGGCTGCATGAATATAGACCTTGCATTAAGGATTGAGCAACCCACTTCTCTTACGGATGAAAGTTCCACTGAGGAAAGAAGGAACTTTGAGAAGTGGGATCGCTCAAATTGCATGAGTCTTATAATCATTAAGCGCGGAATTCCGGAAGCCTTTAAGGGTCTTGATTCCGAAGGGACTACCAGGGAGTTCCTTGCCGAAATTGAGAATCGTTTTGTAAAAAACAATAAGGTTGAAACAAGTATGCTTCTAGCAAGCTTGATTCAATGAAATATAAAGGCAAAGGGAACATAAAGGAGTACATCATGGAGATGTCTCATATTGCTTCAAAGCTAAAGACACTAAAGCTCGAGCTATCTGATGATTTGCTCGTGCATTTGGTATTAATATCACTTCCTGCACAATTCAGTCAATTCAAGGTCAGTTACAACTACCAAAAGGAGAAATTGACTCTAAATGAGCTCGTTTCATATTGTGTGCAAGAGGAAGAAAGGTTGAAACAAGAAAAGATAGAAAGTGCTCACTTGGCAATCACCTCTAAGGATAAGGGCAAGAAAAGAAAGAAGGATCATGAAGCTGCTAAGGGTCCAGCACAAAAGAAACAGTATAAGAAAAAAGAACAACAAAGTTGTTTATTTTGCAACAAACCTGGACACAAGAAGAAGGAGTGTACCAAATATCAAGCTTGGCGTGCAAAGAAAGGTACAATTCTTACTTTGGTCTGTTATGAGGTTCATTTAGCTTCAGTACCCAAAAACACTTGGTGGTTAGATTATGGTGCTATTACTCACATAAGTGTTTCTATACAGAGTTGCCTACGCTGCCGAAAGCCAAATGATGCTGAAAGGATTCATCTTTGTGGGCGACGAAAATTGGTGGAAGTTGAAGCAATAGGCACATTTAGGTTATTATTAGGAACTTGTCATTATTTGGATTTGAAAGACACTTTTATTGTACCGTCATTTATATGGAATTTGGTTTCTATTTCCTTATTAGACAAATTTGGATATTATTATTCTTTTAGAAATAATCAGTTTAGTCTTTCAATAAATTCGAATGTTGTTGGTACTAGTGCATTGTGTGTTTATGATAAAATTTATTTGCTGGATATTATTGCGTCATATAATGAAACCTTGCATGTGGATTCATGTAGTACTAAACGCAAATTAAATAATGAAAATTCAGAGACATTATAGCACAAACGCTTAGGTCATATCTCAAAAGCTAGAGTTAAGAGACTTGTGTTTGATGGCATTTTGGATTCCCTTGACTTTACAGACTTTGAAGTCTGTATTGATTGCATCAAGAGAAAACAGACCAAAACTAAGAGATTAGGTGCCAACAGAATTTCAGACGTCTTAGAATTGCTTCACACAGATATTTGTGGACCGTTCCCTACGGCTTCTTGGAATGGTCAACAATATTTCATATCATTCATAGACGATTACTCACATTATGGGTACTTATATCTTATTCATGAGAAATCTCAGTCACTAGACGTGTTCAAAGCTTTCAAAGCTGAGGTTGAGAACCAGCTCAATAAAATGATTAAAAGCGTTAGATCTGACCGTGGTGGTGAGTATTACGGCGGATACAACAGTTCAGGTGAACAACGTCCAAGACCTTTTCCTAAATTCCTAGAGGAATGTGGAATCATCCCACAGTACACCATGTCAGGATCACCTAGCATGAATGGTGTTGCTGAGAGACGAAACAGGACTTTAAGGATATGGTAAGGAGTATAGTTAATCATTATACCTTACCAGAATCACTCTGGGGAGAAGTATTAAAGATTGCAGCTTATATCCTTAATAGGGTACCAACTAAAGTAGCTCCTAAAACACCTTATGAGCTTTGGATAGGCAGGAAGCCTAGTCTAAAGCACTTTCATATTTAGGGATGTCCAGCTGAGGCAAGACCTTACAGGCCACATGAAAAGAAACTGGACTCCAAAACAGTAAGTAGCTACTTTATTGGGTACTCTAAGCAATCAAGGAGTTACAAATTTTATGATCCCACATTAAAGTAAATTTTTGAGATGGGAACTGCAACATTTTTTGAGGATGTTGAGTTTGGGGAAAAAAATAAGGTTAGAGACATTGTCTTTGAGGAGGAATCAGTTTCGATTCCTACTATTGCTTTTGACAATGTGCAAGTTTTTATTCCTATCATTGATCAAGAAGTAAATATGGAACCACAACGAGACAATGTTGAACAACTTCCCGCATAAAATGAGGTAATTGTTCCTGAAGAACAAACTCAACAACCTTAAAAACAAATGCCATTAAGGAAATCCACAACAGAAAGGAGAAATGCAATTCCGGATAATTATATAGTATTTCTCCAAGAACATGAGGAAGATAATGGAATGGTGGATAATGATCCAATCAACTTTCATCAAGCCATGCAGAGTTCTAAATCTCAAAGGCGGATTGATGTCATGAATGAGAAGTACAAGTCTATGCAAGACAATGATGCTTGGGATCTCGTCCCATTGCCTGAAAGTGCGAAACTCATTGGTTGTAAATAGATATTTAAAACCAAAAAGGATTCTAAAGATAATGTGGAGAGATATAAGGCTCGTCTTGTTTCTAAAGGCTTTACTCAAAAGGAAGGCATTGACTTCAAAGAGACTTTCTATCCGATTTCAACGAAAGACTCTTTCAGGACAATTATGGCACTTGTTGCACATTTTGACCTTGAGTTACATCAGATGGATGTTAAGATGACATTTCTCAATTGAGACATTGATGAAACGATTTATATGGTGCAACCAGAAAACTTTGTGTCTGGAGACCCAAAGAAGATAGTTTGCAAACTAAAGAAATCCATCTATGGACTCAATCAAGCTTCCTGTCAATGGTACTACAAATTTCATCAAGTAATTATCTCGTTTGGTTTTGAACTAAATGCTGTTGATGATTGTGTGTACTACAAGTTTAGTGGGAATAAGTGTAACATCCCTAATTTCGAATAATTAATTTTGAATATGTGAATATAAAAATGTATGATTTGAGGGGTGTAAAACGTAATTAAATGTATATTTTTTTTATGGTTTCCAGACGGACCAGATGGAGCAGTACAGAAAGATTGCATGAAGTGAAGAAAAAAGTGGACAGTGAGTACCGCGACCTCTCACGGCAACCAGAGATCACGATGAGCTGCTCGCGGTGAAAAATAGAATTTTTGGCAGTGAGCACCGCGACCAGTCACCGCGACCACAGATCGCGCTAACTAGCTCGCGGTGAAAAATATTAAATTCGGGCAGTGAGCAACGTGACCACCAGAGCGATCATGGTACCGCGATGAAAGCGGTGGAACTTCTCCAGAGAGTACCACGACCAGGTGGCGCGACCACAGGTCGCGATGACTGAAATTTTATAAAAAAAAAAATTGGCTTCTGGAAGAAGCAATCGAGAAAGACAGAAAAGAAAAGAGGGAGAAACCGTGAGAGAAAAAAAAGAAGGAAAGAAAAGAAAAGAAAGAAAGAAGAAGAGAGGAAGAAGAGAAGAAGAAGAAGAAGAAGAAGAAGAAGAGGAGAAGAAGAAGAGAAGGGAAAGAAGAAGAAGAGAAGAGGAGGAGAAAGGAAGAAAAGAAAAAAAAAAAACTCAGAAGGAAAAAGGCGTAGAACCAGTACAACGGTATCCAGGTTGGTGTACACACAGTTCTGAAAACTTTTATATCATTTATTGACTTAAAGAATTTAGAATCACATTTACGATTTTCATATATTCGTATTTCGTATATTGCTTGAACTAATTGTGTAATCTTTTCTATTATTCTCAAATTGTGAATAATATTTGAAAATGATTTTTGAGGTACGGAAATTGTGATTATATCGAATTTACTGATTTATTTTCTATATTCTGTTATTTACAATTATCAATGAATATTGATTTTGGATTTGATTATTGTAAAGTTGTTTGAAAAGTGACTAAAATATCTGTATTCTCTGAATTGTAATTTTATGCCCCTGATATATGTATAGAGATATGGATATAGGAGATTGACGTCAATTGGGTGAATTTATGGCAGTACTGCACCGTGATTTATGATGCCTCTGATATTGATTATACGGATACCATTTTCTTGTGAAATGGGAAACCAACTGTGAAATACGGATACCATTTCATTCTGAAATGGGAAACCGACTGTGAAACATATGGATACCATTGCCTCGTGAAATGGGAAACCGACTGTTTATATAGGGATACTATTTCATATGAGATGGGAAACCCGACTGTAAAACCCATAATCCAGTCCTGTAAACCCTGTTATGTGTATCACGGGCCCAATTGAGAATTGATAGTTAGAAAATGTTATGAAAAATAAAGAAATGATATTGAAATTGAAACTCAGAAACTTTTGAAATACTTCGTATTTATATAGTTTCAGTAATTGAAATACTACGTTTGTTTTATATATATATATATATATATATATATATATATATATATATATATTTCTAAAATTCTGAATTTAAGCTTTATTCTTTATTTATATATCTTTCTGAATTTCTGAATTTAAAATTTAGTGTTTTATATTATATTGCAATTTATTTTAGTGTACACCCACTAAGCTATATGCTTAACGTGTCGGTTTTTATCGCGCGTAGGTAACAGGAATACCGAGGAAGCAAAAGAGTGAACAGAGAGAGAGTTGCAGGCAGATATACAGAGTCACAGTCACCACATTTTGGGTAGTTATATATATATATATTCCTGTATAATGTAATTAGATATGCATATACAGAGAATTTGTAATTGAGTTATATAATTATGTTTTGTAATTATGTGCTGTAATTAATTGTTTTATGCTTTCTATTTTTCATTTTCAAAGGACTGTAAATAATGAATTATGAATTGTTTTATTTGAAAAACTGTTTGGAAGTCGTACTAAACGGCAGAGTGCACATTTGATTGATAGATATTTGAAGTGTTGTTCTGAATTATATTTGGTTTGAGATTGATTTGAAAACAGGTTTTGGAAAATCAGAAAAACAGGGGAAACTCTGCCGAAATTTTTAAAATCTGAATTTTGATGGGCTCACTAGAAAAATAGTTTTAAATTACAAATTTATATGACTTTATATGGTTTCAGTTTATAAAAAGAATAAAGAAAAGTTTTGGAAAATCCGGTAATGCTCCCTGGGTCGATCCAGACGGGTCGGGTCAGGGGGTGTTACAATAAGCATATCTTCATGGTTTTGTATGTTGATGACATACTATTAGCCACTAATGATATAGGTTTATTGCACGAAACGAACAAATTTCTATCAAAGAAATTTGAAATGAAAGATCTTGGTGATGCCTCTTTTGTATTAGGCATTAAGATACATCGAAATCGCTTTCGGGGTATCCTCGGGTTATCACAAAAGGGCTATATCGATAAAGTGCTTAAAAGGTTTAGCATGCACGAAAGTAAACTAGGTGACACCTCTGTTGCTAAGAGAGACAAATTCAGTCTCAAACAGTGCCCTAAAAGTGACCTTCAAGTGAAGGAAATACAGAAGATTCCCTATGCGTCAGTTGTTGGGAGTCTAATGTATGCTCAAGTTTGTACACGTTCGGATATAGCATTCATTGTTGGAATGCTAGGCAGATATTTAAGTAACCCTAGAATGGATCACTGGAAAGCAGCCAAGTGGGTTATGCGACATCTACATAGAACCAAGGATTACATGCTCACATACAGGAGATCGGATCAGTTGGAGATCATAGGATATTCTGATTTCGATTTTGCTAGAAGCCAAGATATTAGGAGATCCACATCAGACTATATCTATCTGCTGGCTAGAGGAGCTATTTCCTGAAGGAATGTCAAACAGACACTCATAGCTTCTTCCACCATGGCGGTAGGGTTTGTAGCATGTTATGAAGTATCCAACCACAGAATATGGTTATGAAATTGTCTCACCGGGCTGCACATTATGAATGGTATTGAAAGACCACTTAAGTTGTTTTGTGATAATAAGTCAGCAGTCTTGTATTCCAACAACAATAGGAACTCATCGAAGTTAAAGCATATTGATATCAAGTTCTTGGTTGTGAATGAGAGAGTTCAGAGTGGACAGATTTCCATAGAGCATATTGGCACAAACTCCATGATTGCGGATCCGCTTACTAAAAGGCTACCACCTAAGGTCTTTCATGAGCACACTACTTATATGGGTGTAGTATTGTATGAGGATATTGTTGTTTAGTGAGAGTTTGTATTTTTTTTAATGTTTTATATTATTTTGGACACTTTTTTGTTTATTTGGATATTTTCTGCAAAAATGAAGTATTCAATTCAATTCACTCTGTTATGTTTTTGTTCTGTTTTTGATCTCATTATAGAATAAAGTAGGACCAGTTGGAAATAGACATGTTAGATCACATTACATGTAATTTTCATGCTACGCATCTATGATTGATCTATGTCATTTGGTTGTATTAGCATACATGACCATTGATGGATTTAGTTATAATAATTGTAACGAAAATCGCTTTGATCTTATATTAGTATGATTAGTGGATGAGATTGTTGGGAAATACCTTTTTTTGTGACAGCAAAATTTTGAGCTCATAAAATTATACACATTTCTAAGGTGACATATGTGGTCCTAGTGGAATTGTTAGAAAAATCCAATATGTGGACGTACATATGTGTTAAAATGTGTGTTGTTATTTTAAAGTATAGTCATTTAAAGTGATCGGTATAAGGTTTAAATAATTGGACATTAGGTATTAAATTGTCATGGATGCAATGTGTAGAGACCAGAGTGATATTTCTAATTTGATGAGGGGCCAAATTAGAAATATCAATAGTTTTTTTTTATTAAATTATTACAAATCAGGGTCAGGTCCCCAATTCATACGAACGATACTTTCTCTTCTCTCTGCCTACCCCATCAACAGTGAGAAACAATGAACCAAAGGGGAAATTCGTATTGAATTGAAATATCGCAACCCAAATTCCAATTCCATTATGGATCAAGGTATGTTTCCGCATATATTTATTATTTTGATTTAACATAAAGACTTATGTGTGTGTGTGTGTGTGTGTATATATATATATATATATATATATATATATATATATATATATATATATATATGCGCTTAGGTCACAATTTAGAGTTCTTGACAATGTTTTGGGTGATTGTTATGATCAAGCATATTAAAATCATGTTAGGTTAATTACTTACACAATGCACACACCAAATTACAAGCTCTGAAAAGAAATCGAAGAAACAAATTGAACAAACAAACACATTACCACCTGACAATTACATGAGGAATAATCTTTTGATGAGAAATCGAACAGTCCTGATAACTTGCTACTTATTGAAGACAATGAAAACAATTAGATAAATGTAATTATTAGGATTAATTCAAAGATAAATCTTATGAAACGCCCGTTAAAGAGAAATCAAACTTACCAAAAGCTCGAAGAAACTAGAAGCTCGAAGAAGTCAAAAGCTCGAACTAGGGATGAGAATGAGAGTTAGAGGGAAACAGAGAGACACACAAAATGAAACGAGAATGGGAATTAGGGATTAGTGGGAATAAAAATAATTCCCTCCACAAATATAATTACATCCACAACGAATTTAGTTGGTAAATAAATATATTCACAACGGAAAGTAACTATTGTTGATATCATATCAACAATGAGCCTTTAAATGCGCGTAATAATTCTTGGATATCTATTACGGACATATCTAAAAGACTTTTGAGACCCTTAACAACCACGGATTTTTAAAAGCCCATGATAAATAATTATTTTCTAACATGGGCCATTCATGCCTGTAGAAAATACCGTGCAATTGAAAATTATTTTTCTTATAGTGTCAACTAATAACGTTCGAAAAGTACTTGAGAATATGACTACTCAACGAGCTACTGGCATCAAATTCAGTGGTGATGAGCTGAAGAAACATATTGAGTGAATTAATTTTTTTTAAAAAGAAAAAATCAGTGTAGTTATTTGACAAATGACAATACAGCGTGCACTTGAGTTTCTGGGCCTTAACAACTAATTTTGTTTTAGAAATCTACTGGACTTCAAGCCTCCAATATTAAATGGATTTGATATTTGAGCTCTTGACTGTTAAATGAATTTCATTATGGGATGTCGAGACAAGCTGCAGGTCTATGATTTGGAACTTTTATGTGTTGTGATGTGGCTTATTTGGTTTCGTTGTAACAGGGCAATTCACTCTGATCAGGTGTTCTTTTTTTAATGATTTTTAGGAAGTTACTGTGCCTCCAGGTGGGGGTGAGCGTATTACATCTCCAGTTGTTAATTGGTGTGTGCCTCCTTTTAACATCTACAAAATTAATACTGATGCAGCTGTTGATGTGGAGAAGAATAGAGTGGGTTTGGGTTGTATTATTCGTAATTCCTATGGTGAAGTAATGGCTGCAGCGGCTTGTCCGATGGCAGGTGATTTTTCTCCTCTGATTGCTGAAGGTCTGGCTGTGTCTAGTTCCAGTGGTGGTTGAAACAGATTGTTCGACATTGGTGAACCTTGTTAAGAAGCAATGTGTACCGCTGGATAAAACTGGGGTGGTTGTGTCTGATATTTTATTTCTATTGGATTCTCAGGTGCCATGTTCAATTGATTTTGTTCCACGTCAAGCTAATGGTGTTGCTCATGGTATTGCTAAACTTTCCCTTAGATTATCTAATTGTTGTTTTTGGTTGGAGGATTGTCCTTCTAAGGGCAAGGCCAATGTATCACATCAAATATTTCATCATTTTGGTGTTAAAAAGGCATCTTTATAGAATATGCTTACACTAAATTTTTTTCCACTCCAATGTTATTAACACCAAATTAGTGTAAAGAGCATCTTTAAAGAATATTCTTTATATAATATTATTAATTTTTATTTGATAACTTATATAAAATTAATTAATTTATTTGATATACTTAAATAATTAATTATATAATATTAAAAAATAATTATTTCATAGTTATTACAAATTTAATTTTAAATAAAAAATTTAGAGATGAGATAAAAAATGAATTAAATAAATTAAATATATAATATTGGGTTCATTTTGAAGATCTCGACGAGATCTTTCCAATGGTATATTTTTTATAATATTTTAATTTATAAATTTTATTATTTATCAAAATTTATAAATATATTAAATTGATAAAAGGATATAAAAGAAATAAAATTTGTTTGAAATAACTAAAAAAGGGTAAAATAGAAAATTTATAAAAGTTAAAAAAAATTTGGTGTGGTGAATAGTACAACACTAAATTTCATCAAATTTGGTGTGGTACTATTCACCACACCAAATTTTTTTTTTTTGGGAAGTGGGATTTGGACACCATTTTGGTGTTTTCACACCAAAATGATGTTACATTGGCCTTGCTCTAATGTGGTTAGTTTAGTTAGAAAGGAGGCTCTTTCCTGTTTGTATGTAGTGTCTTTGCTTTGGTATTTATCAAAAAAAAAAAAAAAACCCACAAATTTGCTAAAAAAAACAAGTGATAACTCATTTCCAGTGCAATTGGGACTTGTATATTTAAATAAATTTTTGGCCGGTCAAATGTTCAAATTTAATACCAAAGGTCACTTGTTTTGGTGGTTGGAGCCTCACAAGCTCCCTCAAGTCATCAAAATTCAAACCTTAGTGCGCGCGTGTGTGTGTGTATATATATATATATATATATATATATTTATATTGTATCACCATTGTATATAAAAGTGCAATTAGTATGGGGGCTTTCATTATGAAAGTAGAAGTTCGAACAGACCTTGCTATTAGAGGCTTAATTCGCTAGTCCTTTGACTCATAAAGCCTTTTTTGTCAGAGTAAAATAAAAAAAAAAATAGAAAGATTATGATTTCTGACCATACTTAAATTCTTGAAATATGGAACAGCCACAAGACCAAAATTTGGATTTCTTGGACAGCGCAAACATAAACTTAATAAGAAGTGATTTTTTTTTTTTTAAATGAAATATTAGGAAAAGCAGCAAGGAGGATGATTTATTTTAGGATAAATTACACCTAATCTACCTGAGGTTTAGCTTTCTACAACTAGAAACAAGTTTATCACAAATTGACAGTGAACCCTCCTTCAATTATCTTTGACCATTAAAAACTAACGATTGACCAAATCAAACAGTGAAAAGACGAAAATACCCCTAGAAAAAGACAGGGTCAGGGATATTTTTATCTTTTCAAACTTTATAAATTTTATTTTATTAAAAAAAAATCTCATCCTTCCATCTTTAAAATAACGGACGGTTAAGATTTATTTAAAAAAAATTAAAAATAATAAAAATAAAAAAATTAATTACAAATAAAAAATTAATTATAATTATGTAAATTCATTTTCCAGATTGAATCTCAATCGTCCATCAAGATTAGTGGACGGTGGATATCCAATCTGAAAAATGGATCACCACCAAATTTTTTTTTTTTTTTTGGAATCGAAGAACCCATCCTATCCCCAGAGATGGGTTCTTCAACAAAGAACCCAGATTGGGTTCTTCGTTGAAGAACCCATCTCTGTTCTGCAGCGAAGAACCCAAAGGGTTCGAACGATTCGATTTCTGGGTTCTTCAAAGAACCCAGAAAATGGGGTTCTTCAAAATTTTTTTTTTTTTTTCTAATATGTAGATCTGGGTTCGAAGAACCCAAAGGGTTCGATTCATTCGAACCCTTCTGGGTTCAATCGGAGAACCCAGAAAATGGGTTTTTCAAATTGTTTTTTTTTTTTCTAATACGTAGATCTGAAGGCGAACTCAGATCGTTGGGAGATCCATCTGGGTTCTTCAACGTGAAGAACCTAGATTGGGTTCTTCGCGAAGAACCCAGAGCTCTCTAGGTTCTTCGATTCCAAAAAAATTATTATTTATTTATTTTTTTTTGGTGGAGATCCATTTTTCAGATTGGATCTCCACCGTCCACTAATCTTGATGGACGATTGAGATTCAATCTAGAAAATGGATTTACATAATTATAATTAATTTTTTATTTGTAATTAATTTTTTTATTATTATTATTTTAATTTTAATTTTTTTAAGTAAATCTTAACCGTCCGTTATTTTAAAGATGGAGGGATGAGATTTTTTTCTTAATTTTTATTTAATAAAATAAAATTTAAAAAGTTCGAAAAGACGAAAATACCCCGGATCCTGTCTTTTTCTAGGGGTATTTTCGTCTTTTCACTGTTTGATTTGGTTAACCGTTAGTTTTTAACGGTAAAAAATAACTAAAGGGGGGTTCATTGTCAATTTGTGATAAACTTGTTTCTAGCTGTAGAAAGCCAAACCTCAGATAGGTTAGGTGTAATTTATCCTTTATTTTGTAGTGTCTAGTAACGGTAGAAGCTAGAGCTCTTGCCAATTTGCATCTGCGATCTGCACTTTCTCTACCACACACCACTGTCCCCTGCTTCAGGCTTCAACTCAAAATGCAAAGAGACGTTGCAAACATCTGATATAGCCGTTAATGGCCATCAATAAATATTCCTCTCTTAGGTTGTATCTCACTTGCACAACATCCTTATTATTAACATTCAATTTGCTCAAATAGATTCTCTTGTTTTCCTATTTTATTAATTCTTCTATCTTCAATACCATTTTCTCAGTCTCAAGTGTCAAGTCTCAATTCATTACCAAGTAAGTATCTTCAACCTTCATATGTTCTTATTACTAGAAATACAACAAGACAATTTATTTGAACAACTTAGACTAGCTTTCATACATAGGTTTTACATGTTTAAGGGACTCATTTCGGTTATATGTGATTGGTGGATGAAATGCGATATGTTTGCGTTACATCTCATTTTATCCATAAAAATTGGTTAATGCAAAAAAGGATAATAGCTTTTCGAGAACTAGAATTTCTGCATAGTGCTAGAGCTACTTTTACAACACTTATTACAGTTTTTAAAAAAATTTGCATATTTATGATTTCACATTTGACAATGTATCTTCTAACAATGCTACAAGTTCTATGTTTTTAAAAAAAATTGCATATTTATGTTCTCATGTTAGATCTCCACCATTTTCTTATTTTTTATTTTATGGATTGTGAAGATCTGGATCTTCACCACTTTTTTTAAATTTTATGGATTGTGGAGATCCAACACCACTTTCTTTGTTTTTTGTTTATTTTTTAGATAGCAGATATCCAAATTGGATCTCCACCACTTCTTTTTAATTTTTTTTAAGACAACTTGCAATGGAATATCCTGATATTTGAGTATATTACAATGAAACCGTACTTTTACTTAAATTACAACTTAGTATCTCGGGCAATTATTAATTTGGTCAATCACTTATTTAAAAATGTTACTTTTTAATATATTTTTAATTTTTTAACTCCCTTGGTCTCTAACTTTTCCAAAATACATCAAATTAGTCTATATACCAAAATTTTAAAGATCAAATATGACATAAAATATAAATTGACCATTTTATTCTTTTTATTAAATTATTAAATTAGAAAGACGATTTTACCCTCTAACTTTTTACATTTTAAAAATTTTATCTATGACAAATTGCAATAGAGTACTCACCCTAACGTTTAGTCATATTGTAATGAAGTTGTAAGTTTAGTCTTGATTACACATTAATACCCTTGACTAATTGGTAACGGTCAACCAATAGTTAAAAAGTAATATGATCATTTTTATCTTAATTATTTTAAAAAATTATAAAACTATAAATAAAATTAAACGAATATCCACCATCCATCAAAATTGATCGACGGTGGAGATTATATTAATAAAAAAAATGAGAAAATAAAAGAAAATTTTGTTCTTGGTGGGATGTGTAGTAGCCAAAATCTGTCAAGCCTAAATACACGCGAAGGCCCAGCCCAAAAGCCCAATTACATCACATGACTAGGCCCAAAGTGAAAAGTGGTCAAACGACATGGCCCAATTGCCATGGTCGCACGACGACCCAACTACGATCACCACATGGTGGTCCAAATAAAGACAATCAAGTGACTCCATGACGGCCACAACTCAAGAACCCATACATCGTACGACATCCATTTGGCTCGATGACGGGGTCCTCCATGTCGCATGACACCCATGTGACAGTCATCACATCGATCCAAGCAGCGGCGAAAGTGCGACTCCACAAACGGTCCCACTTAGGAAATTCCCATGTCGCACGACATGGAATCCTCTTGGGTCTAGGTGGGCCCAAATGATGATTTACTTTAAAAAAAATCGGGCCTACAAGACATAATCATGATCTAAAAAACGGCTAAATCAGGAAAGCATCCAAAGCATCCTTGATTTTGGGCAACAGAACCAGGGAAATGATGGATTCCCCCAACGGGCAAATCATCACCCTCTATAAATAAAGAATGGTACTCCCAAATGAGTGTGCATGAGAAAAGAAGGAAAGAACTTGTGAACTCACGCTTGAGCAACTATCATTATTCAGAAATTATTTTTCGACCAAACCTTCACCATCTCCGATCATCTCTTAATTGTGGTCCAGCCACCGGATCTCACACCCCCTTCACACAAGAGGGTCTCAACCCTCTGGGTTAAAAGGAAGTATTTCGCACTCTTCTCAATACATAACCATTATTCATCTACTAGCATTCGCTAACTTGACCGTCGGAGTGACTTTGGCCGGCACCACCTCGGTGTCTCAGACGTCCTATGGGTCATGTGCGTTCTATCTTTGCAGGTTGTAGTGCCCCATGTCCCCCTAGTGATTTTCGAGGACTACAATTTGGCGCCCACCGTGGGGTACGACGATCCTTGAACGAGCAAAGGTAGAGCGCGACAAATTCGATAATGTCGTCCGATAACTTTTATCACTACGCAATGGAGGTTAGGGTCCAACTCCTCATATCCTAGATGCAAGAGAACACCCAAAAACTCCAAGCGCTCGAACAAGAGAACCAGCGAGTGTTGGCAGAGAACCAAAATTACAAAATAGGGTCAATTCTTTCACCATCGTCCGCCCATTTGGAGACGCTTCAACGTCCCAGCCCGTGCCGTTCGACCAAGTCACCCATGCTACCTACTACGTGCTAGTCCGCCCGGACGAACAAGGTACGACAGCAAGCGACCTTGACCCAATCTTTGCTGGCACGGAGCCTAACACTCAATCCGCAGATAGAGCACTCACTGTCACGCGACATCCAGCGAGCGGCCCGTCGAACGGGATAGTTGTGTATCGATCAAAAGGCATGACAAGGGCGGTTCAGGAAGTGCCATCTATCTCCCCCCAATGGAAACATCAGTTAAACCCAACAGGCCATCCCGCTACAGGGAACGCCTTCAGTTCCCTTGTATTCAGCCCCGTTGAATTTGAACCTAGTAAATTCTGAACCGACATTGCCTAACCCTGACTTGGCGTGAAGGTTCACAGATATGGAAGCACTCATCCAACGCATTCCGGGAATGCCTACTCCCATAAAGAAGAGTGCGGCCAATAGCTTTGCCGACTCTCCCTTCGTCGACGCGATAGCACTGGTGGAGATGCCAAGAAAGTTCAACTTCTCAGGTATGAAGCAGTACGACGGGATGACTTATCCCGATGACCACATTGCACAGTATCGGCAAAAAATGTTCACTGCCGCCATCCCACGAGACCTAAGGGAGGCATGTATGTGCAAAGGCTTCGGTTCAAGCCTCGTAGGGCTAGCCCTGCAGTGGTACACCAACCTCCCCAATGTTTCCATCAACTCTTTCACCCAACTCACGAACACCTTCATAGAGCAATTTGCTAGCAGCCGAAAGTTAGAAAAACTGTAACATCCATAATTTTCGTTAAATATAAAAATTATGGTTGAATTAATTTTGAGTATGTGAATATGATATTTATGATTTGAGGGGTGGAAAATGTAATTAAATGTATGTATATTTTTAAGGTTTTCAAGTGGACCAGGTAGAGCAGTCCAGGAAGAGTGCATGAAAGAAAAGGAAAATGTTGGCAGTGAGCACCGCGACCAGGGATCGCGATGAGCAGCTCGCGGTGAAAATGTTGATTTTGGGCAGTGAGCAACGCGACCAACATTGTGACCAGACACCGCGATGGTTGATCGCCATGAAGGCGATAAAATCACTCCAGTGAGCAACGCGACCAAGTGGCGCGACCACAGGTCGCGAGGAGCGGTCGCGATGGCCAAATTTTTATAAAAAAATATGTGGCGGTGGGAAGTTTCATGAAGAAGCAAAACAGAAAAAGAGAAAGAGAGAGACCGGAAGAAAGAAAAGAAAGAAAGAAAGAAAAAGAAAAAGAAGAAGAGAGAGAAAGGAAGAGAAAGAAAGAAGAAGAAGAAGAAAAGGAAGAGAAAAAGAAAAAGAGAAGAGGAAGAAGAAGAAAGGAAGAAGAAAGGAGAAAGAAAAGGAAAAGAGGAGGGAGAAAGAGAAAGAAAAAAGGAGGAGAAAAAGGAAAAACCCAGAAGAGAAAAGTCGTAAAAAGGGTATCCAGGTTAGTGTATACACATTTTTAAAATCTTTACGAGTTTAATATGGGTTTTAATTTGAATCTGAGATTTTTGAATATTTTGATGAATATATGCTTATACCGTTCTTTATTTGAATATTTTGAGTTAATTCGATTTTCGATTTATAACGATTATGCTAGAATAAATTGTTTGAGAACATTGTTTGACTTACTAATATCGTTTGAAAATTTTATTGTTGAATTTAACTTAGAATTTCGAATGAAAGTTTGTTGATTTTGAAGTGAAGGAAATGAATTGATATGAAAATTAGAAAAACATTTTGTATTGGAACGGCCCTAGGATACTTGGACATAGAAAACAGATATAGGAAGTTGGTATACCAGCTGAGTTATTTCAGCAGTACTGCACCATTATTATTAGTAACCGTTGGACCCTCGCGGGGCAAACCTGGCATAGACCAGTTTAGGCGAATCCTGGAGGTGGACGTCACACCGATATTGATATTATGTACCTCCCTAAGGATGGTTCAGGCCCCCAGTGCCGGTCCTAGGGTAGGGAGTTATTTCAGCCCATATTCCAGTCCAGAATATTTATGTTGAGTATTCCAAAGGGCCAGGAATGAGATGAATTGAATAAAATGCTTATAAATGAATTTAGAAATGGGTTTTATGTGATTTATTTCATTAATTGAGTTACATAATGATATGTTTTTATATTATATCATGATTACATTTTATTTTACAATTTATTTTGTGATTTCGATATATAAGTTTAGTGTACATCCACTAAGCTATATGCTTAGCACGTTGATTTCATCACCATAGGTAACAGGGATACAGAGGGAGAAAAAGACTATAGAGGAGATAGTTGCAGATTGAAGACTCAGAGTCGCCATACTTTTTGGGTAGCTATATATATATGTATTTTGGTTATATTTATATATATATCATTTAGTTATGCATGCATACACAGGAGTTTGTAAAAGTGTTATATATTTGTTTTGTAAATAATTGTTTTATGGTTTATGTTTTCGTTTTCAAAGGCTTGTAAATATTAATTATGAATTGTTTTATTTGGAAATGTTTGGAAAGTCGCACTATATGTTAGAGTGCGCATTTGATTGAGGAAAGCAATTTGAAGTGTTGATTATTATATTATTTGAGTTTTTATTTGAAAACAGGATTTTTGGAAAATCAGAAAAACAGAGGAAACTCTACCAAAATTTTTCAAAACAGTTTTGAATGGGCTCACTCTAAAAGGGATTCTAAAATATAAATTAGTTGGTTTTCAATGGTTTTCAAGTTATAAAGTGAGTTAAGAAAAATTTTGAAAACCTGATAACGCTTCCTGGTTCGATCCATACGGGTCGGGTCAGGGGGTGTTACAAAAACAATCTGACGACCTCTACACAACCAGTCAAAGGAGGGGTGAACGCTTCAACAACGAAAAGGTCTCCATCCCCCACTGCAACCAAGCGACGACCATATCGGCCTTCTGCAAAGGCCTGCTTTATGATTCCGACCTATACAAGGAGCTCACTAAGTACCCTTGCAAGACGATGGATGACGTCCTAGCCAAGGCGTGGGCACAGATAAAGTGGGAAGAAGATGAAGTGAACTACAAACCTAACAGGACATGCGTTAGGGAAGACAGGTCGAGTAGGAGGGTTGAACAGCGGACAAGTGACAGACGTATCGAACCATACTCGACGACAGCTCGAAGGGACGACTGAATAAGAGACAACCGCCGGCGCAACGACAGACCCCTAAGACCATTCAACCGACCAAAGAACAGACTACCGGAGTACAACTTAAACATCAAACCAGAAGAGGTAATCGCCGTCCTCAAAGGAATGGGTGGATTAGTTAGGTGGCCAGACAAGATCAGAAGCCCGCCGGATTAGAAAGACGGCTCAAAGTGGTGCGAATTCCATGGCGACCACGGACATCGAACAGAAGACTGTGTCGCCCTACGACTGGAAGTGATAGAACTACCCAAGAGGGGCCACCTCAAACAATTCCTGACTGACAAAGGTAAGAAGACTTTTCTACGCGAGGACAGATCGCGCGACAATGGCACAATTCCACCATTAGAACCCCCCAAGCATGAGAGAACTGTGAACGTCATCTCTGGCGGGTTCGAAATAAATGGAGTCTCCTAATCAGAAGCGAAACGCTACGCATGATAAGCCGAACGCATTGAGATCCGACAAACTCGTCCAGCAGACCCGGCTTACAATTATCCAGTCAGTTTTAACAGCGATAAGCACACAGACCTACTCAACCCCCACCACGACGCGCTGGTCATCTAATTAACAGTGGAAAACTGCTTGATCAAGAGGATCCTGATCGACAACGGGAGCTCAACAAATGTGCTCTTCCTTGATGCATTAAGGGAGATGCACATCGACGAGAGTAACATCGTACGCCGCTCGACCGTACTGGTAGGATTCAGTGGGGAACATAAGAACACGATTGGGGAAATTGTCATCCCCGTCTACGTGGAAGGAGTCAACCTGAACACGTGCTTCCTTATCCTCGACTGCTTGTCATCCTACCACATAATCATGGGTCGCCCTTGGATTCATGAGATTAGAGCAATCCCCTCGACGTATCACCAGACGTCCGTCTTATAACAATTACAGAGCCCGAGCATTGCTGCCAACAAAGACGAACCTGAAATGGAATAGCTTGAAGAAGTACCCATACATCCGGACTTCCCAGACCACAAAGTCAGTATCGGTTTTCGCCTCCCGTAGGACATCAGAGTCAAGTTAATCAGCTTCCTAACGACCCGACACGACAGCTTCGCATGGTCGCACGCTGACATGATTGGCATTGACCTAGCAATCCTGATGCATAGGTTGTAGGTCAATCCAGATTACCCACCCGTGGAGCAAAAACGAAGGAAGTTCGCACCCTAACGCAATAAAGTTATCAACAAAGAAATCCAAAAACTGATCGACATTGGCTCGGTGAGAGAAGTAAATTACCCAGACTGGCTTGCGAATGTAGTGGTAGTGAAGAAGAAGAACGGGAAATGGCGAGTCTGCATCGACTTCACAGACCTCAACAAAGCCTGCCCCAAAGATTCCTTCCCTTTACCACACATCGACATGCTGGTAGATGCTACCGCAGGCCATGAGCTATTGAGCTTCATGGACGTATTCTCCAGCTACAACCAAATCTTCATGCATCCGGACGACCAAGAAAAGACTTCCTTCATCACTAAGCGTAGGATTTTTTGCTACAAAGTGATGCCCTTTGACCTCAAAAATGCCGGGGCAACTTACCAAAGATTGGTCAACAAGATGTTCGCCAGTATACTCGGGCAGACCATAGAGGTCTACATAGATGACATGCTGGTAAAATCCTTGGTAGCAGATCAGCACCTCGACCATCTCCGGCAGTCGTTCGACATCATTGACAAGTATGGAATAAAGCTTAATCCCACTAAGTGCTTATTCGGAGTGTCATCGGGGACGTTCCTTGGTTATTTGGTAACCAAGAGAGGCGTCGAGGCCAACCCGGATCAGATCTAATCAATCATGGATTTGAGATCCCCCAAAAAGCATCAAAGACGTCTAAAAGCTAATCGGGCGACTCGCGGCCCTTAACCGCTTCATCTCGAAGTCGTCTGAAAAATGCAAATCCTTCTTCGGTACTTTAAGAAAGAATAAGTCATTCGATTGGAATCAAACAAACGAAGAAGCATTCCAGAACATTAAGCGATATCTAGCAGACCCTCCACTCCTATCCAAGCCTAAGGAAGGGGAGACACTTCTACTCTACCTCGCCGTATCCAAAACGGCCATGAGTGCAGTGCTAATGAGAGAGGAAGAAAGCAAGCAACTCCCCGTCTACTACGTCAGCAAAACCTTGCTCAACGCAGAGACTCGGTATGCTCAACTCAAAAAACTGGCCCTTGCACTAGTCACAGCCGCAAGGAAGTTGAGGCCATACTTTCAATGCCACACCATTAGCATCTTCACTACTTTTCCCTTGAAGAATGTCTTACACAAGCCCGAGCTTTCAGGACGACTAGTAAAGTGGGTCGTAGAGCTGAGCGAGCACGACATCAACTACCAACCTCGCACGGCGATCAAGTCACAAGCCTTGGCAGATTTCATCGCGCACTTCACACCTGGAACTCTACAACAAGCAGAAGAAGAGCTCTGCACCATGTCGTGTGACGAACCAAATGAGGTGTGGGCTTTGGCCGTCGACGAATTAAGTAACGCCAAAGGCAGCGGCCTAAGAGTAGTACTCACTTCACCCGAAGGATACGTCATTAAGCGATCCATCCGGTGCGGCTTCAAAACCACTAACAACAAGGCTGAATATGAGGCCCTCATCGTCGGACTAACCTTGGCAAAGGATTTACACGTACAGCGGATAAAGGTACGAAGTGACTCCCAACTAATTGTGAGGCAATTACAGGGATCCTACCAACGTCGAGACCTAAAGATGTTCGCTTACTTGACCCTAGTAAAGGAGCTACAGACTTCATTCAAATCCTTCGACATCGAACAAGTACCACGGTCAGAAAACACCCACCCCGACGCACTCGCCAATCTTGGCTCCGCACTCGACATGTACGACAAATGGACCATCCCCATGGTCTACGTCCAATGGCCAGCTGTATGGATAACCCCGATCTATGATTACCTACTGAACGACACCTTACCTTCCGACAAGATCGAAGCACGGAAGATCAAAATCAAGGCAACCCATTTCTCTATAATAGATGGTCGACTCTACAAAAGGTCTTACTCCGGGCCGTACCTCAAGTGTGTCGACCCAAGCGAAGCTCAATAGATACTTAAAGACCTACATGAAGGACAATGCGGAAACCATTCAGCATGCAGAAGTTTAGCCAATCGAGCCCTCACAGCAGGATATTATAGCCGTTCATAAAGTGGGGAATGGACATTGTGGGAAAGATGTCAGTCGCCACAGGAGGCAAAGTCTACATGCTAGCCATAACTGATTACTTCACCAAATGGGTCAAAGCCGAATCTTACGTCAGAATTAAAGATACCGAAGTGAAGAGCTTTGTAACACCCCCTGACCCGACCCGACTGGATCGACCCAGGGAGCGTTACCGGGTTTTCAGAACTTTCTCAATTCACTTTTTAAAATTTTCAAACCATTGTGAGCCCATCAAATAAATTGTCAAACCATTGGAAAACCACATAGTTTATCATTTAAAAACATTTTCGAGTGAGCCCATCGAAATACACTTTTTATAAAAATTTCGACAGAGTTTCCTTTGTTTTTCGGATTTCCCAAAACCTGTTTTTCACAACTCAAATCAAACAAATATCACTTCAACACTTCAAATATTGTTTTCAATCAATTGCGCACTCTGCCGTTTAGTGCGACTTTTCCACAGTTTAAAATAAAATAATTCATAATTCAATATTTACAAACATTCTCAAAATGAAAAACAAAAATCATAAAATTATTTACAAAACATAAAGATAAACTCTTCGAAATTACAGACTTCTGTATATGCACGCTAATCAAAATATAATATACAAAATGTTATAATCACTGTAGTGACTCTGAACTCTTCTCTGCAGCTTGTGCCTCTTCAGTCCTTTCCGTCCTCGGTATCTTTAGTACTTACGCGTTAGAAACAAAACTAACGCGCTAAGCAATACTGCTTAGTGGGTGTACACTAAACTTAAGTATTAAAATCAGAAATAACCTTTCTGAATATAACGAAATATCACATTATAATCAAATATAAACATATTCAATGCAAATCATTTATAATGCAAATCAATTACAGAAATAAAACTGTTGAAATCATTTCAAAGGGACACTCATTACAATAAATAATTCATGTAAAACCAAAGCATAAACGTATACAATCGATTTCGAAGTTCACTTATCAACATATTATTCAAATCATTTATTTCTGGCTCTCTTGAATACTTAACATATACCAGGACTGGAATATGGGTCGTTCGACCACAGTGACTGTCTGTCGAACATAGCTCCCACCCTAGGACGAATCCTAAGAGTGGTACGTATCTCCCTACTCTAGGACTGAGGGTTCGGACCCTAGAGAGGTACATATCTCCCTATCCCAGGAACGAATCCTTAGGAGGGTACGTGTCTCCATACCCCAGGACGAATCCGTAAGGAGGTACGTGTCTCCCTACCCCTGGACAAATCCGTGAGGAGGTACATGATATATCATCAATAGCAATGTCAATATCGGTGCAGTACTGCTCACTGAACCCAGCTGGTATACCAACCTCCTATATCCATTTCTATGTCTAAGTATTCTAGGGCCGTTTTTTATCAAACATTTTCAAATATTCACGGTAATTTACAAATCCATGGGCAACTCAATAACTATATATATATATATATATATATATATATATATATACAATTCAAACGATATACAATATTCCTACAATATTCTGACTCGAGTAATTTCAATAAAATCGTGATAATCAAAATACGATCAAAAACATAAAATCATTCCAAGAAAAATATTATAAACACATAATAACAATATTCTTCAAATAAATCGCAAATACAAACTAAAAATACTTAATGCTTTTTGTAAAGAATTTGAAAACGGTGGTACACCAACCTGGATACCGTTTCCGTTCGACTATCGCGTTTCTAGGGTTTCTTTTTCCTCTCCTTCCTCTTTCTCTTTTCCTTTTTCTCTTCCTCTTCCTCTTCTCTTCTTCTTCTCCTCTTTTTCTTCTTCTTCTTCTTCTTCTTCTTCTTCTTCTTCTTCTTCTTCTTTCTTCTTCTTCTTTCTCTTCTTTCTTTCTTCTTCTTTCTCTTCTTTTTCTCGGTCTCTCCCTCTCTCTTTTTCCCTTTCTGTTTTTCTACACAGTTCTGCGATGACTTATTTTTTTTAAAAAAATTTTCGGTCGTCGCGACCTGTGGTCGCGGTACTCACTGGACCAACTTCACCGCCTTCATCGCGATCACCCGTCGCGGTATCTGGGTCGCGATGCTGGTCGCCACGCTCACTGCCCGAATTTCATCTTTTCATCGCGATCAGTTCAGCGCGATCTGTGGTCGCGGTGACTGATTGCGGTGCTCACTGCCAAGAATCACCATTTTCCATCGCGAGCAGCTCTTCGCGACCTGTGGTCGCGATGACCAGGTCGCGATACTCACTGTCTCAGTTTTTCACTTCATGCTTCATTCTTGGACCGTTCCATCTGGTCCACCTGAAAATCACAATTTATATTCACATATTCAAAATGAATTATCCGAAATTTTGGGATGTTACAAGCTTCATTTGGAAGAACGTGATATGCCGCTAGGGATTACCTAAAGAAATAGTCACGGACAACTGCTCTCAGTTCATATCGTACGACTTCCAAGATTTCTGCGATAGATAGAAGATTAAGCTTAGTTACTCAAGCCCCAGGTATCCTCAAACAAATGATCAAGCAGAATCTACCAATAAAACGATCATATCCACCCTCAAGAAACGACTCGACCAATACAAAGGGAAATGAGCCGACGAGCTACAAGGTATGCTATGGTTTTACCGTACGACAGCAAGAATGTCAACGGGGGAAACACCGTTCTCCTTAACCTACAGCTCCGAGGCCATAATAGCGACTAAGGTTGACTACCTTTTTTACAGAGTACAACACGCGATCGAATGGACGAACAACAAAGAATTACAGAACGAACTCGACACCACTAATGAGCGTCGCGACAAGGCCGCAGTCAGATTGGCAATATACCAACAAAGAGTCGCCCAACATTATAACAGGAACATTTGGCTCAAAACGTTCAAAATTGGAGACTGGGTCCTACGCCGCGTCTTCCAAAATACGAAGGAGCAAGGGGCAGGTAAACTCGGCCCTACAAAGGAAGGACCCTACCGAATTATCAAAGTGGTTGGTCAGGGAGCCTACAAGCTACGATGCACAGACAGTATGGAGATCAGTAACAGTTGGAACGCCTTCCATTTAAAACATTATCATTTCTAAATCCTACTATTTTCTTTTGACTTCTAATTTTATCATCCTGCGGTGTGGAACTAACTTAGGCATCGGAGGACCATTGGTAAATCCGACAACCAACCCTAACTTTTCAATATAGGTTGGCGTCGCTCGACATTCAAGCTCTCAAGGTTTTTCGATTCATGTCAACTGGACGCATCTCCATCATGAGGTTATCCATACACACGCAACCTGCTTTCAAGGTCCAACGTCGCACGACAAAAGAAGACTAAAAGTTTAAGTATGGAACCATAGAGGCTCCATACTTTAACTGGGGGAAATCAACATTCAAATATAATATCATAAGAGCAAGAATCGGTGCAAGTCACACGACAATTCACCACTACTTGTTTGAAGCTTTCCTACGTCGCACGACGCCGCCGTAATCAAATCAAATATTGCAAAAAAGAAAAACTCAAATTGAACAAGTACAAAATTTTTCATTCATTTGGTCACACGACTTGAACAACAATTCACCACTACTTGTTTGAAGTTTTCCTGCGTTGCACGACGACGCCGCAATCAAATCAAATATTGAAAAAAAAGAAAAAGTCAAATTGAACAAGTACAAAATTTTTCCTTCATTTGGTCGCACGACTTGATATTACTTTCACATTCATGGCACAGTGCTAATTTTCCAAAGGCGTTGCATATTCAAATGATCGTTCGACTAAAGCAAAGTTAAAATTAAAACAGCCCCTGTAGGCTAAAAAAAATTCAAATACTTAGTAAAGTAAAAAAAAAATTTTTACTACATGAAGTTCAAAGTTTACAAGCCCCTATGGGGCAACACCGTCATGTCCTCCCTCGACCTAAGCATCTTCCATTTCAGCTTGCTGGCCTCCGCTCGACTGTGCTGGCAGTGCTACAATAACTGCCTTTGCCCCGACAGCGTGGCTTTTCTCCTTGATTCCACCATCGTCGTCTTCCTCTTCATCATTATCTGAACGTGTCAGTTCCTCATGATCAGCAATCCACCTATCAACCTTCCATTCGGTCGCACGACCATCCTTATATTCCCTCATCAGGTCCGCGCAAGTCTTGATGATTGCATTGAGCACGTTGTCCTCCGTCTGGTCGTACAAAGAGTCATACTCCGACTCCTTAACCTTGAGCCTGGCCTCAAGGAGGTCGACATTCGACTTCACCTTGTTCAGCTCAATAATCGCCTTGGCCGCACGGCTAGATTCTTCATGGGCTGTCTTCTTGGCCTCCAAGTTAGATGCCTTCAGCCTCTCATTGTCCACCCTAAGGCTTTGGTTGCTCGACTTGAGCTCCCTTACCTTCTTAACGGCCGAAACAAGCTCCCTCTTCAAATGAATTTGATATTGAAGAGCCTGCAAAAATCCAAATCAACACTTAGAAAAATTTCAAGTCACACAGTTGGAAGAGTTAGTTGTCGCATGACTTTACCTGAAATTGGTGGCTAAAGCCCCAATCGACCGCTTGGGAGAGACCCATCTCCTTCAGATGACTTTCATCTTCAGGTAGCAGCAGTCATTCGACTTGAGGCATGATCAACCCGAAGTCGGAGTATGCGGAGGCATCCAGAGGAAAGGCGAGGTCGACCGACGCTTTGCTACCGGTGGTCGAGTCCTCCCTCATTCTTTTCTTCCGGACAGAGCTCCTATCCAAGGCTTCCTTACCTCGACCAGATGGGGGAGGTAGTGGAGAAGTCGACGTCGACTCATTAGGGTCGCTCGACTGAGCCTTTTTCTTCCCTTTCTTCTTCTCCCTAAGCCTTCTCAAGGCATTATCAGCAACAGGAGCAGCAATGCCTCCAGCCATCAAGTCAACTACAAAGCGTCGCTCTACGTATGAGATTGGTGTCAGAAATCTTGTGCCGTACAGTCGCTCGACACAATGTCTGACTCTGACAAACTCTACTAAATTTTTGAAAGCTGAGTAAGGAGTACCTGGCTCGTTAATCACTGAGAATTTCCATAAGTGGTTAGGCCTCAGGTTCTCCTCGGTCAATATCCTCCTCCAACTTCTTTCTTTCACGCCGTACGATAAAATCTTCGCTGCACACGTCGCACAAGTCAGACCTACCACGGCTTGAGAGGCTTCGTGGTTCACTACATCACAAGAAAACAAATAAAAGACATTGAAAACAGCACGATAACAAATACAATATCGAACGACATGACACGACAGAGTTAGTAAACCACCAGCCTTGGACCATGTTGTACGGACGGTCGTATCCCCCATTGGCCACTCAACAATAAGGCCACGTGCGAAGAAATACCTATCCTTCCACGACCTATCATTCGTAGTCAGCTCTGTGATGAGGTGCTGTCTATTTACCTTGAGAGTCAAATTGTAGTGCCTCTTCTCCGTATTGTGCTCCCTCATCGAATAGGAGTAAAACAGGTCCAGGAGTTCAAAAACAATGGACTCCGTCGTACACAGAAGCTCCAGTCCCAACAGAATCCTCCAACTATTTGGCATAAGCTGTCCAGGGGTAAGTTCGAAATGGTCCAGGACTTTTCTCAGTAGTCCAACCACTGGTAACCTAAACCCGACCCGCTGGAATGGAAGCTCGTACAAGCACGTCCACCCGGGGATGTCCCAACTAGGTCATTCCTCCTTAGAAGGCACCCTCAGGTCGACACCGTCAGGTATGCCATAGCTATACCTCATACGCATGAGGTCTTCATCCTTCAACATGCTAGCTGGATTAACCAAAAGCATTCCCAGCGGACGACTAGGACCCATGGGGCAAGGATTAGCAGCTTCCTTTAGCAGCTCGATAAAAAGAATCCCCATGGGTATAATGTCCATCGCACGCGACGTACCCTAATGACTAAAGACTGCCACTTGGTCATGCGCGTAAGAAGCCAGAGTGACGTCCCCACTCTTGGTCCTCGACTCGCCCCACGAGTTGGACAACAAGTCGACAAGATTGTCATATCCTCGCCCAGACGTACTGGGAGTATTCTCGTCGCCTGTACTCGACATCCCACCAACAAGTCGAGCGACAGTAGGGACAGTTAGTAGTCAACCTTAACTAGAGATCCTACACAACCTAACACCGGTCCCCGAGACTGTTAGCTTACAACTATACGAGGTCGCGCGACACATACTCTTCGACTATTGTCGCACGACACAGACACCCCGAACAGACTCTACTAAATCCTAAGTTACGTTTTTCGATCAAAACCAACATTTTGAAAGAATTTTTTAGAAGCCTACTCGAAGAGCAGTAAAATACCCAAAAAAGCGAAAATAACAAATCCAAGAAATTGAAAACAGAGGTAAGAATAAACAAAGAAAACTTACCAAAATACTAAACGGAGTGCACAAAAACTCGCCGGAGTAGTCGCAAAGCCATAAAAAGCGGTCGATTAAGGATCGTCGGCTATTGGTTATTGAGCGAGAAAAACAAAGAGAGAGAGAGAGAGAGAGAGAGAGAGAGAGAGAGAGAGAGCAAAAATTGAAAATAGAAAAGAAAAAGGAAAAGACGGCAATATAAGAAAAAACCCAATATGACGTGTCATTTTCTTATTAAGCACGCGTCCCTATAACAGTCATCATTAATCAGACATATACATTTCCCATAAATGTCATTATTACCTTGGCACCACTATCAAAGAGCAACTGGAAGGCCAGCTACTCAAACCGCCTTTACCGCAACATTGTCGTACGACCATATCAAATCGCGAAAATTGAAGTCTACTTTAGAACCTAGGAACATGCATCAACTCGACACCGCTGATCTTCACATTTAATTGTCGTACGACATAAGGATGAAAATACATTATGGCAACCACTATATTGACACTACAACGAATCGAGACACACGTGTCGTACGACCTAATGAAGTATCATATCCCTCCACGCGATGAACGACGGCAAAGGGCGATACAAACCCCTCGACTTTTTACTTAAATCCAAGGAGTTTGGGGGCAAACTGTAGTAGCCAAAATCTGTCAAGCCTAAATACACGCGAAGGCCCAGCCCAAAAGCCCAATTACATCACATGACCAGGCCCAAAGCGAAAAGTGGTCAAACGACATGGCCCAATTGCCATGGTCGCACGACGACCCAGGTACGATCACCACACGGTGGTCCAAATAAAGACAATCAAGTGACTCCATGACGGCCACAACTCAAGAACCCACACGTCGTACGAAATCCACTTAGCTCGATGACGGGGTCTTCCATGTCACACGGCACCTATGTCACAGTCATCATATCGATCCAAGCAGCGGCGAAAGTGCGACTCCACAAACGGTCCTACTCAGGAAATTCCCATGTCGCACGACATGGAATCCCCTTGGGTCTACATGGACCCAAATCATGATTTACTTTAATAAAATCGAGCCTATAAAACATAATCATAATCTAAAAAACGGCTAAATCAAGAAAGCATCCAAAGCATCCTTGATTTTGGGCAACAGAACCGGGGAAATGATGGATTCCCCCAACGGGCAAATCATCACCTCCTATAAATAAAGAATGATACTCCCAAATGAGGGGGCATGCAAAAGGAAGGAAAGAACTTGGGAACTCACGCTTGAGCAACTATCATTATTCAGAAGAGTTAATTACACTCAACCTCCCTGAGGTTTGGCTAATTACAATCGGAATCAAAGTTTGCATTAATTAACACTAACCTCCCCTCACGTTAACGTTGACCGTCAAAAGTAACGTTGACTTTTTTAAAATTTATTAAATGACTAAAATACCCCTGTTAATTACTAATTTTTTATTATTTATTAAAAAAAAACTAATGGTGAGATCCAGATTGGATCTCCACCGTTCATCAACAATGATGGACGGTGGAGATCCAATCTGGATCTCCACCAAGAACAAAAAAAAAAAATCAATCTATTCATCGAACCAGAAGGGTTCTTTGAACCCTTCTGGGTTCGATGAATCTCGAACCCAGAAGGGTTCGAAGAACGAACCCTCTGGGTTCGATCTCGAACCCAGAAGGGTTCGAACCCTCTGGGTTCGTGGAACCCAGATCTGGGTTCCACGAACCCAGAGGGTTCGAAGATCGAACCCTTCTGGGTTCGATCTCGAACACAAAGGGTTCGAAGATCGAACCCTTCTGGGTTCGTGGAACCCAGAGGGTTCGAAGATCGAACCCTTCTGGGTTCGTGGAACCCAGAGGGTTCGAAGATCGAACCCTTCTGGGTTCGTGGAACCCAGAGGGTTCGAGATTCATCGAACCCAGAAGGGTTCGATCTTCGAACTGTAACACCCCCTGACCCAACCCGACTGGATCGACCCAGGGAGCGTTACCGGGTTTTCAAAACTTTCTACATTCACTTCATAAAGTTTCAAACCATTGTGAGCCCATCATATAAATTTTCAAACTATTGGAAAACCACATATTTTATAATTTAAAAACATTTTCGAGTGAGCCCATGGAAATACACTTTTTACAAAACTTTCGGCAGAGTTTCCTTTGTTTTTCGGTTTTTCCAAAACCTGTTTTTCAAATAAAATTCAATTTACACAAAATCCACAACACTTCTAATATCATTTTCAATCAAATGCGCACTCTACCGTTTAGTGCGACTTCCAAACAGTTTAAAATAAAATCATTCATAATTCAATATTTACAAACATTCTAAAAATGAAAAACAGAAATCATAAAATTATTTACAAAACATATAAGTATAAACTCTTCGAAATTACAGACTTCTGTATATGCACGCTACAAAATATATATATAAAAATATATAACTACCCCAAGTCAATGTAGTGACTCTGAACTTCAAGCTGCAGGAACCTCCTCTCTAATCCTTGTCTGCCTCGGTATCCCTGTCACCTACGCGTTATGAAAACAACTAACGCGCTAAGCATATAGCTTAGTGGGTGTACACTAAACTCATATATAAAAAATTTCATAAATAACTTTTCATAATAAACTCATAAATATTTTTTTTATAATCAGAATATCACAATATACATCTTTCAATTCCATACCAAAACCAAACAGAGATAAACATATAAAATCGATTTATAAAGTCACTTATAACCATATCACTCAATTCATTTCAATTCTGGCCTTCTAGAATACTCAACATAAACCAGGACTGGAATATGGGTCGTTCGACCACAGTAACTGTCTGTCGAACATAGCTCCCACCCTAGGACGAATCCTAAGAGTGGTACGTATCTCCCTACCCTAGGACCGAGGGTTCGGACCCTAGAGAGGTACATATCTCCCCATCCCAGGAACGAATCCTTAGAAGGGTACGTGTTTCCCTACCCCAGGACGAATCCGTGAGGAGGTACGTGTCTCCCTACCTCTGGACGAATCCATGAGGAGGTACATAATCAATCATCAATAGCAATGTCAATGTCGGTGTAGTACTGCTCACTCAACCCAGCTGGTATACCAACCTCCTATATCCATTTCTATGTCTAAGTATCCTAGGGCCGTTTCGATAACACAGTTTCAAATATTCACTGAAATTTATAAATCAACGTTCGCTCCATAATTAAACAATTCAAACGATATTCTCAAAACATACATAAATGATTTCATGAAAAGTAAACAATATTCAGCCAAGATTCTAACACGAGTAATTTCAATAAAAATCGTAATAATCGAAATACGATCAAAATACGATCAAAACTATAAAATCATTCCAAAGACAATATTATAAACACGTAATAATAAAATTCTTCAAATAAATCGCAGATTCAACTAAAAATACTTAATACGTTTCGTAAAAAATTTGAAAACAGGTGTACACCAACCTGGATACCGTTTCCGTTCGACTATCGCGTTTCTAAGGTTTCTTTTTTTTTCCCTCTCTTTTCTCTTTCTCTTTTCCTTTTCTCTTCTTCTCCTCCTTTTTTTTCTTCTTCTTCTTCTTCTTCTTCTTCTTCTTCTTTCTTTCTTTCTTCTTCTTCTTTCTCTTCTTTCTTTCTTCTTCTTTCTCTTCTTTTTCTCGGTCTCTCCCTCTCTCTTTTTCCCTTTCTGTTTTTCTACACAGTTCTGCGATGACTTATTTTTTTTAAAATTTTTCAGTCGTCGCGACCTGTGGTCGCGGTACTCACTGGACCAACTGCACCGCCTTCATTGCGATCACACGTCGCGGTATCTTGGTCGCGATGGTGGTCGCCATGCTCACTGCCCGAATTTCATCTTTTCATCGCGATCAGTTCATCGCGATCTGTGGTCGCGGTGATTGATCGCGGTGCTCACTGCCAAGAATCACCATTTTCCATCGCGAGCAACTCTTCGCGACCTGTGGTTGCGATACTCCCTGTCCCAATTTTTCACTTCATGCTTCATTCTTGGACCGTTCCATCTGGTCCACCTGAAAATACTTTTAATTACGTTTACACCCCTCAATTCACAACATTTATATTTACATATTCAAAATGAATTATTCAAAATTTTGGGATGTTACACGAACCCTCCCAGAAAGGTTCGAGATAAGATCGAACCCAGAAGGGTTCGCAACAGATTCAAAATTTTTTTTTTTTCTTGGTGGAGATCCAGATTGGATCTCCACCGTCCATCATTGTGATGAACGGTGGAGATCCAATCTGGATCTCACCTTTAGTTTTTTTTAATCAATAGTAAAAATTAGAAATTAATAGGGGTATTTTAGTCATTTAATAAATTTAAAAAAAGTCAACATTAATTTTGATGATCAACGTTAACGTGAGGGGAGGTTAGTGTTAATTAATGCAAATTTTGATTCCGAGTGTAATTAACCAAACCTCAAGGAGGTTGAGTGTAATTAACTCTATTCAGAAAGTATTTTCTGACCAAACCTTCACCATATCCGATCATCTCCTGATTGTGGTCCGGCCAGCCGATCTCACACCCTCTTCACACAAGAGGGTCTCAACCCCCTAGGTTAAAAGGAAGTATTTCGCACTCTTCTCAATACATAATCATTATTCATCTACTAGCATTCGCTAACTTGACCGTCGGAGAGACTTTGGCCGGCACCACCCCGGTGTCCCAGACGTCCTACGGGTCGCGTGCGTTCTATCTTTGCAGATTGTAGTGCCCCGTGTCCTCCAAGCGATTTTCGAGGACTATAGGATGTAAATCCAATCTCCAAATTAGATCTCCATCCCACCAGGATCTAAAAAAAGAAAATTGTTCTGGAAATCAGATCTACTCCTAGTACTCCCATTGATGGAGATTTTTTTCTTTTTCTAAAATTTCTTTTTAATTTTTTTTAATATGATCTCAACCGTCCATCAATCTTGATGGACGGTGGAGATTCATTTAAATTTTATTAATTTTTTTAATTTCTTTAATTTTAGTATTAATATTATTATTTTATTTTTAACCATGGGTAGTTATGTTATTTCAAGCAAAACTCTTGGTCAAACCGTTGCTTTGACTGAGTCAACTAACGGTAGGGTACTAACGTGTAATTAAGACTAAACTCGTAATTTTGTTACCATATGGCCAAACATCAAGGTACTCCATTACAATTTGCCAATATATCTATTTGGATAGTCCAATAAAAAATTGATATGTGTTATAAAAACTTAATTTTTTTTAAATAGTTAAAAAGGACTAAAAAATATATATATATGATTAAATGCATTAAAAATAAAAAAATTTTAAAAATAACATCATTTATTAAAAATAAATAATGTTAAAATATTATATATACATGTTTTAGAGTATATTATATAGTATAAATACATTATATATATTATAAAAATAAAATATAATAAAATTACAATATCTAAATATTTATTATTATTATATTATACAAATTAAATATATAATAATACGACTACAATATATATAATTTATATATATTATAATTTTTTATTATTATATTTTTATTTTTATAAGTATTTAATCTTGAATTTTATTTTATTTTTAATCAATGATATTACTTTTAAGTTTTTTTAAATTTTAAATACTTTTATAATTATTTTTTATTTTTAATGAATTTTATCATATTTATTTTATTATTTAATTTTTTTCTAAGTGTTTTAAAAAAAATTAAATTTTTATAACATATTAATTTCTTATTGGACTATGTAAATAAGTAAAGTTGTTAAAAAGGTATAAGCGTCATTCTAATTTAATAAAAAATATTAAAATGAACAATTTATACTTTATGTCAGGACCGTCAAAATTTTGGTTATAGGGACTAAATTGATATATTTTTAAAAAAATAATTAGGGACCATGTGAGTTAAAAAAGTAAAAACATGTCAAAAAGTGATATTTCTAAATACATTAGGAATTAAATTGATAATTTTCCAAGCTACTTAACTATAGTTTAAGTAAAAGTGTGGTTTAACTATAATATAGTCAAATGTCAGGGTATTCTATTACAATTTGTCCTTTTTTATTTTTATTTTCTAGACTGTGGAGATGCAGATTGGATCTCCATCTTCCATCTTCAAGTCCATCTTTGAAGATGGATGATGGAAGTCCAATCTGAATCTCCACCACTTTTTTTTATATTAATTTTTTTTTATTTAAATATTTAATTATTATTTAAAAAAAATTGAAGATAAAATAATTTTTTTAACTGAAATGTTAACATATGGGGTAAAAGAGGAAAAAAAATAAAACTTAGGAGTAGAAAACGGAGAATATCCTAAACTACAGAGGAAGAATAATAATATTCATTTATACTAACTAAACTAATACAAGGACAATTATTAATTTAGTTCCTAAGTTTTGACGAATTTTATCAATTTTTAAACGCGGTTTGCTTTATCAGTACCCGTAGACCAAGTTTTCGTAAATATATCAAATAAGTCCTTCAGTAAGTCAACCGTTAGTTATACTTAACGGTTCCAGGGGTATTTTTATTTTTAAATCAGAACTATCCACGTTTCAATAAAAAAATATTTTTAGTGAAATGATATAACTACCCCTGGTTAAAAGTCTAAAACATTTTAAAAAAATTAAATGAATCTCCACTATCCGGACAATGGAGATCATATTGAATTTTTTTAAAAAAAGTTATTATAAATGGAGAATTAAAAAAAATAAAAATATTGTGAGTGGAGATCAAATCTGGAGATCGGATCTTCATACCAAGAACACCGAAAAAAAATTGTTGTGAATGAAGATTCAATCTGAGATATCCACTCCAAGAACAAAAAAAAAAAAAAAAAGACAAACAAACAAAAATTCAAATATCCAGCGATCTCTCCATTGCTGGAGATGAGCGAAGCGATGAAGGTCATTGGGTCTCCATCACTGGAGATTGAAGGGTCTCCAGCGATGGAGACGGATCTCCATCGTTGGAGACGAGATTTTTTTTTTTTTGTTTATTATTGATTATGGCTAAGAACATAATTTTTTTAAAATTGTTTTTTTAAAAAAATTATTATTTTTTAAATATTTTAAATATTATATCTACCATCCATCAAGATTAATGAATGATAAAAATCCATTTAATTTTTTAATATAAAATGATAATATTTGTATTGGAGATTATTTATTTTTTTTATATTAGTGATACATGTCATATTTATATTGGATATAAGTAAAATAAAGTTGTCAAATTTTTAAAAATTTAAGGATAAAATTATAATTTTAACTCATTTAAATGAAATCAATAACAAAACTATTTTTTCACCATTTTCTGTAAATTTGACCGTTAAAAAAATGGTCAAATTAATACATTTATGAAAAATTAAAATTCAAGAGTACCAATAAAACAAACAACATTAAAAAAATTCATAATTCATTAAAATTTAGGTACTGAATTGATGATTACCTTTAATGCAAACCTACCCTGCTATCAGCCTATTAGCCACGACTCACGAGTCTGTTGATCATGTTAATAACCTTGCAGGTTGGCATTGTTGTGCAAAAAGATCATAATTTCCTTTAAAAAAATGGTTTATCACATAATAATATAATGGTTGAAAATTTAATCAAAATTAAAAAATAATCTTAACTTAGAAGAAAAATTTAAGAAAATAATATTACCGAAAAAGACTGCCTTCATCGAGGCAATTAATTTTTAATTTTTTTTAACAATTGGAGATTAAATTCAACTTCAACTTCACTTCATCACTCAAAGAAATATTATTTAGTTAAATAACAACATTTAACAATAGCTGGGATTAATTATTTTTCATTTTACACGCACTACAACATCCCAACAACATAATTCATATGGCAGATTCCTTTTTGCCAACAAATGAAATGATCTTAGAAGTAGGATGCTCCGCTAATCTAAAGCTTTAATCTAACATCTAATCATATAAATCAGCACTTTCCTTTCCTTCAAAAGAATATGCCTTTTTCCTAGGCTAAGCTTGCATGTCGATTAAGCTATGATAACAATATTTTACCTCCTCCTCCTTGTGTTTGCCAATTGGTTGCACCATTTTCTGAGCTTGAAAATGGCAATTCTTATGATAATTATATAGTATCATATCCTAATTATTCAGTAGATGATGAACGGGCACTATTAGAACTCACAGTTTGTGGTGTCCAAGCATAGATGAGCAATCCCAAAACCAGGATGATAGCTCCTGCAACAAAACCTGTTGGAAGGGAAGATGCAGCGCCTAGGTATGGTAGCGGCAATGTGAAGACATATATGGATATCGGCACTGTCAAGTTAAACCAAGAAGGTAATGATTCTATTAATCCTTTGATAAAAAAAAAAAAGGATCAAACAATATGCTTTTATGTCCATTAGGTTACGTTAAACCACTAGAAGATCGACATCAGATAGTAAAATCATTTTGTTCATGCTTTGGACAAATGCAGAATCCAGATTGCTCACACATCTAGTGTTTTTAAGGGCTCAGGATTGCAATTAATATATTGGAACCAAGTGAATTATTGTCTACTAACTTTTACCTAATGCTATGGAAATTCTTGGATTCTAATTAATTACATCCAAATATCATTTTGACAAACAATGCTTAAAAAATTGTGTTTGGACACTTCAACCACTTTATATGTGTTTTTTCTTATTTTTCTATTAGGACAAGAGACAATATGCTGTTACTCCGGGATATAACTAAATAAGTAATTACAATTGAATGATATTATCAAGTAAAACAAAGTATTTATGTTCTTGCATAGAGTGTGATTGCAGGTTTGCTACGTGGTCTATACATAGTGCAACAGCCAGATTTCCCAAGTCCTAGCTACCAAACAAAATAAACTTGTTTGATCTGATGTTTGGAGAACTTATTATTACTATCAATTTAATCTTTTTTTTAAAAAAATAAAATAAAAATATGCATTCATAAAGTACATACCTGAGAATGTTGATGCAAGGGAAGATACTAGTGCAGAAGAAATCTTGAGGAGATTCAGCAATGATATGTTAAAACCCATGTTTACAAGAACAAACAGTAAAGGGAGCAAGGGTGCACCATCACATCCTGCAGCCAGCCAAATTATCAATCTATTAAAATATTTAATATGCAATGGCATTACAGCAGAAAGGTTACCATAGCAGGACGGAATACCTAGTCTAGATGTCCATATAGTCCTACAACTATTAACTTGTGGTTTTACGTGTTTTGTTCTTATTTATCATATTATCCATTGGTTGGGCCATCACTGCCAATACACATTCAAATTTTGTTGGAATAAACAGAATTATTCATGTCCTCAAAACTCCTTGTAGCAAACTTACTAACAATGAAATAATAAGGATAAATGTTGATATTATCTTATGCCCATAAAAGTTTCCGCAAAATATTTCACATCAAATCCTCAATATAAGTTCATCTCACAGTAGGAAAATGAAATTTTAAAGAACTTTGGCTGGGTGAACCTAGCCATTAAAGTTATATTTCCTTTAACCTTCTCACTTTAAATGCAAACTTTTGGGCGCTGGTACAGAAAGATACAGTAACAAAAGAAAAGCATAATTCAAAAAACAAACCATAAACTTACCACTTGATAGAGTACCAATGTTCAAAAAACAGGCTGCACCATCTCTAATATAGTTTGGAAGTTGACTAAATGGAATACCCCATAATTTTGACAAAAAGGGTAGCAGAAGGCATATAAACAGAGCCTGTAGCAACAATGAATGCAAAATTTTTAGCACCGCAGGGTTATTACAAGCAACCACACACTTATCAATTCATAGTGGTTACCTACTTGGAAAGCAGAACCATAGGAGTTTACAACAAATATATCCACTGATCCTCCCTGTGACATGTGCAACACAATCATTTTCTATATCACCCAGATCATTGAGAAAGAAAATGAAAACAGAAAAGGAAGAATGAAAAGACCATATTCATATGGTCAATGTTCATCGATGCAGACAAGAAATGAAGTTGAGCAACTTTTGAATTGCAAATGACAACAAATTTCTTTTCCCAAATACAAATGAAATGAGTTTATTTTGTATTATACTAACCATTCTTTTCCATGAAACCCCAATCTAAAATGATTTTTGAAATGACTATAAAAGTTGAATTAATTAGTTTACAGAAGATTGAAATATCTTTATCAATCTCTAAATTTATACCACAAATCAGTGCACCATTAACTTACTTTTAACCGCTCAGCTGTATCCAAAAAGATTATTTCCTACATAAAGAAATGATGAAGATGTTTCCAGTTAATAAACAAGGACAAGAGAAAATTGGACTAACTTAATTATCACTCAGAAACACAAACACCTTTAGCACTGTATCAGCTGCTTGCAAAAGAAAAGAAACTATCATCAAAAGACTCCAAAATATACCAGCTTCCTTCAATGAATGACCAGCACTAGATCCACTGCAGCAGAGGCAAGTAGAATAAATGTTAACATCAATTACAGGAACAATCATTCAGTAAACAATTTAGTTGGGCACATTCAGTGTAAATGGGTTATTTAGTGTAGTACATAATTGTACAATAAATTATTCTTAATATGAGATAAACTATATAAAATTTAGTACATCATAATAAAATGCCAATTCAACTCCAAACTTTTTTGACTCCATATCATAGTAAATAATTTAATGGTTGCACATTTAGAAGAGAGATCGGATACTTGCTTGGTCAACCATGATTACTTAGATTTCTCTTAACATCACAAGATTACTGTAAAATAATTGGGATTACATACTTGCTAAAGGAATTTGATGTTTTCATAATTAACACAATGCCATTAACACTCCTAAGGAGTTTTGAAAGCCCAACTTCATCAAAGACCAATAGAACCTATAATGAGGTGCATGATATATACTAGATTATGATTAACTCAAAATTTGGCCCTAAAGAATCCATATAAGTGAGTTTTAAAGCTTCCAAATTCAAATATCATTGTCTCAAGGTTGTACCCCTCTTTAGTCCTACATCTCAGCATCCTCAAAGGAACAGATCATATGGATAATATTTATGAAGTAACCCAATAGGATTAAGTCTCAACTTCATATTGAAATTTAGAAACAAAGTAACTTACCTAGCCACTGTAATAATTACACCAATGGCTACAAAAAAGCATCCAAATAGCTGGTTGACTTTATATCTCCTCCCAAGGAAAATAACCGATAGGAGAATTTGCCACACAAGAAAGGTCTACAATAAGAAGGACCGAACTGTTATGCAACTTAAATATCAGCTATTGCATAAGATGAGATTGAAAACATCATGAAATTGCATATTCTAATATTCTAATGGCAGTGAAACTGTTTGAGCCATGAAATAGCAGTACCAGATTTTGTTTAAATGAATTTATAACGGTCACTAACTTTTAATGTTCAACAAAATATTTTTAGTTGAAGACTAGAATGAGTTAGCACCTGAAAGACACCTCTGTGCTTACAGCTTAGGACATGGTTGTATTAGACATCATGTATCATTAAATATCTAATTCATATGCATTTAAACAACTCTGAAAACAATTGTACAAGAATATGAACAGAATAAAGCTTCACTTTCATCTAACCACTGACGCAAGTAAATTACGATTAATCACTAAATGCTTCTTACCTGAGACAAAATTGGAATCGATACTCCAGAAAGAATTGCTGATCCAAGGAACAAGGCATCAAATAGAGCATGTGAGAATATAAGTAGACTACTAACATCACAGAAAAGTATGCTAGCAGTTAAGCAAACTTCTGATGCAGTTGAAGAATTGAAGAAGCAAAAACTAATAAGCATTAACATAAACTGATAACAAATTAAAAATTAACAAACTCCATTCCTAGATTTTAATAAGCCTGGATAAACAACTTGACATATAGCAAGAAATTATTTTGCAGCTTGCGCTTCAATAAATGGAAAAACCAAAACTGCAGCTGACAGATAAATGGGCACTTTTACAAATTAAGGGGTTGTACTGTAGTGGAAAATGAAAAGTCAAGACTGAACAAACCAAAATATTTACACAATTTATGTACAATGGATAATATATAAATAAAAAATAAACTATCAAAATTCTTTTTTTTTCCTAAAATCTATGTTACTGTAGCTGCATCATTAGGATGCTAATATCCACTAGTTCTTGTCTCTTCTTCTTCTTTTCATTTTTTTCTTTTCATTTTTTTATTTTTTATTTTATATGGTGGGTTTGATGGGGGGACTGCAGCACGGAGTGTTAGTCTGATTTCATCACTTCAACTAAACAAGGTTTATTATATATATTATCAGAAAAGGGAGTGATACCTAACAAATTTGTTCGTAAAGTCTGGCAGTTGATATTATAAGCATGTATTTGTATATCAAAGGGTAGAGATCAGAGAATATATTACCTCCTGCTGCCATTCCAGTAGCAGCAGCAAGAGCCTCCAAAAGGCCAACAGCCAAGAATGGACCTTTTGGCATGGAAAGCATCTCATCTGTAACAATGCCAGCATGGTATCGAATATATAAGATAGAGAAGTACACAATTACATACCTGAAAAAAAAAATTTGAAGTTAAGCATGTGGATATTCATGTGACCCATAGTTGCAAAGACAATGCAATGATGCACTATGTCTTCCCTTCTAAGTAATACTACCAATTAGATCTTAAGTGAGGTTGATAAAAAATAAAATTAGAAGGGATTAGAAGGAGAGAAATATAATTACTTTGTAAATTATTTATTTTGACATTTCATTAACAGTTTCACAATTCTAAATCACTATCAATCTATTGGTGAAATATTTCAAAAAAAGCATTGATATTGAAGTACATGCTTAACCAAGAGTATTAATTTGTACCACAAAAATGAATTTAAAGACATTTGAGGAACTGTTGAAGGAGATTGTTATGGAGTGATTTAAGGCTGATGAACCATTAATTACGTAGCATTAAGGTGAGTCACTCAATTTTTGGTAGAATAAAAGGCAACTAGGTCTACCTTTGAGCAAAATTTGCAAAGAGAACAAGGAGTTATATATGGGTGATGGTAGTTTCACAAGAACAGTTGGATCAGTAGCAAGTGTTACTGGGCTGGTACTATGTCAGTGGTAGGCTCAATATTATCCTCAAAGTCTGTGCCATGCCATTGATCCCCTGACCACCTACTGTTCTTGTACAAAAGTACCATTACCTACAAAAGACTCAATATTCTCCTCAAAATCAACTTAAAGGGAAACGTAGATAACTTTTCTTCTCTAACATCAAGATGCAACCATCCTAAATAAAGAGACCCTACAAAGTTCACCCTCTTAATTGTGCAATTAATCCTATTTTCTTTCTCTTATTCATCATAAAAATGAGTTCACATATATTAAGTAGTATTTATAAAAACTTTTCTAAATATAGTATAAAAGATTGAGGTTGAAATCAATAAAAATCTATAGTTAAATAACTATTTAATACAGGATAGACAGAATGCTTTCATAGCCAACCAAGCACTTATCCTAAATTTTACAAGTTTTTGCAATTTCTGAAAATTACAACAATTGCATTTGCAATAATTAAATGTATTAACATAAAACTCATATTGTTTCATACTTTCATTAATCTTTATTTTTAATTATGTTTTCAATCATGAATTCATTGCCCCTCCTTAAGGTTTTATCAGTCACCAAATCAAACTAGTTGACTAGAGCAAAAAAAGAAGAAAGAAAACCTACTCTAACTTAAACAAAGAAACTAGATAAATCTAATCCAAAAAAATATATAAATAATAACATCAATCAAAATTAGACTAAGCACAATATAAAGCTATATAAAAAAATAAGATAACAACTTCTATTTAAGTCTTTTTTTTTTACATACCACTTGGAGTAGTGGGATGACTCGAACCTAATATATTGTCAGGCTGAATGAGCACCCTTATCACCGAACTACATTGGGCGGTAGTACAACTTTTGTTTAAGTCTTAGGTTCATAATATACTAGCCATAAAATAACAACTATTGCAACCTAAGCTAGTGAAAACATCAGCCTTGGGTTTGTCCATAAGTATTTCAATCATACAAAATTGAAACTCTAAATGTCACAGAAACGAAACTTACATAGTTTTAGTGAATGCACCAACGCTATGGGTCAGTACAGAGAGTTAGGATTCTCACCTAACTTGTTTTTACCTACCCTTTTACTAACTAGTGACACCTAGGCATATTCTTTCAATTACAATACGCATTCTTTAATAGTCATTTCCTTCTCTTATGGAGCATATATGTTTGAGAAATGCACCATCATTGCACTCCACAGATTCCCATTCTTTGTTCTACTATCTTGTTATTTATTTGAGGCACTCAAGCTAGTCATGACCAATCCCATGAAGTCACTAGTTGTATGCCAAAAGAAAATTTTGAGTAAAATTCCCAGGTTGTCAAGCAAATAAAGAGGTATTAAAGAGTTATATTGCTATTTAATTATATTACAAGGCAGATCCCCAAAATTATTTTTTATGTTAGAATGATTAATTATAGGGCGATTATCAATTTGATCCCTAATTTATTTAAAAATATTACTTCTTGACCTATTTTTTTCTTTTTTAGCTCACGCAGTTCCTAAATTTTCTAAATAAATCAATCTAGCCCCCTAACCAAAATTTTAATGGTCAAACGTGACAATAAGTATAAATTGGCTAGTTTGTTCTTTGTATTAGATGATTGAATTAAAATGACGCTTTTACCCTCCAACTTAATACAATTAGACAACTTAACCTATTTGGTTAGTCCAATAAAAAATTGACATTTGTTATGAAAACTTAATTTTAAAAAAAAATACTTTTAAAAAATTAAATAATAATAAATTATAAAACTTATTAAAAATAACAAATAAAATAACTAAATAAATAATATCTTAAAATTTTATCAAAAAATAATAAAAATAAATAGATAAAATTATATAAATTAATCTAAATATAAAAATAATATATTAAAAATCAATTATAGTCCAATTAAAATTAATCTGAAAGAAAAGGAAATAGAACAAAGAAGACAATAAATAAATAAAAAAGGAAAAAGGAAAGCAATAAAATATATACTACTGTAGGGATTTAATACACCTAGAAATTAGAAAAGTACATAAAGATATTTATTTTTCTTAATCTCACGGAGAAGTGCCAAGAATAAAATTAGTTGATGGACCAAATGAGTAGGAGTGAGTCCGGGGATCAACCAGTAAAGGGAGAAGGGATCGTTTCTTCCTTGAATTGAAGAGTTCTTTCAAAAGATTAATCCATCTGATTGATAAGTCATAAGACAATTCATGTTCAGGTTTAGACCATCATTAAGAATAAGAAGGAATTAACGAATTGAGTTTATGGATTTACCTAAGTAAGGCTAAAGACAAATAAAGGATTTTTATCTTCAAAACTAATTCGAAGGGGTAGTATACGAGAAATCAAATTATATCTAAATGATCGAATCCTCGAACGTCCCAAAAGTGCAATAACATAAAGGTGTTCGAAAATGGTTAAGATTAATAATATAAAAAAAATTAAATAAAAAATATAATTAATATTTAAAATAAAAATATTATTGGGACCAAATTTATAACCACCCTTAATGATAAAGTCAAGATTAAATACAATGTACCGCAATGAAAAGCTTGTTTCTTTAGGACCAGAAGGCACAAACCAAAAGCAAAAGCTTGAAAAAACAAAAGACAAAAGGGATCCTGGAGAACACGTGCCTTAAGTTTGTCACTTGGCCCACCACAAGCGTAAAATCTGAGAGAAAGAACCGAAGGAAATGATGATGCTTTTATCTTTCATCAAATAAAGAATTTAAGTGGCATTAGACAAACGTATTTGACTTGTCTTTTCACTAACTTTGAATCAATGGATTTTGTTCAAATTGGACCCACCTATGGACCAACTTGTACTATTTATTTCATTATTTTCAATGTATGTCTTCCTAGAATCTCTTAAAGCTTTTCTTTTTCTTTTATTATCTTTGCCTCTTACTTCTTATAAACCAGACAACATAAAATAAAAACTTTCTCAAATGCCTTAAACATATTACTACTTAACATCATTTACAATAAAATAAAAATAAGTGAATTATTGTTTTAAATTCAGCAATATTCAAATGAGAAATTTTAGGTCAGATTTTATTTCATTTTACCGTTGACACAATATAATCACGTTAGAATAGTACATAATTTAGTGATATTATAATTATTAAATTGAGGTTCTAAATTCCTACCCATATTCTAGAGTTAAAAAAATAAAAATTAAAAAATTAGATTACTCAAGGGTAAATTAAACACGATACTTGGGAGAATTCTTTAACTAATGATTCCTAAAACTGAAACCGCAGAATTAATTTTGATTTGGTCAATCCTAAGTAGGTTTTTTTAAAATTCTCCAGATTGCAAATTAAAATTGAGGTTCTAAATTCCTACCCATATTCTAGAGTTAAAAAAATAAAAATTAAAAAATTAGATTACTCAAGGGTAAATTAAACACGATACTTGGGAGAATTCTTTAACTAATGATTCCTAAAACTGAAACCGCAGAATTAATTTTGATTTGGTCAATCCTAAGTAGGTTTTTTTAAAATTCTCCAGATTGCAAATTAAAACATTACGATGATAAAAGTAAAACTAAGGGATTATAACGTAGAAATGGGTGATCTGTGAGACCGTAGAACAGCGTACACTACACATGTTGAGCCCGCGTCTACACGTTTACGATATGGATTAAGGGTAGGATAGTAATTTGATCACGGCGCGGCACCCTCGGCTAAAGGACAAGTAAGACGTGCAACAAATGATTTTTACGTGTTTTGGCCACTTGTCAAGTACTAGCAGCCATTTGGAAACCAACATACGGTCCCGGTCGGGTCGGGTTATTTGGTTAAGACTAATTTATTTATTTTAAAAAAAAAAAAAAAGGAGAAAGTCCTCAAATTTTAGAAAGAAATCAAGAATTTAATGAATATAAGCAAAACCAAAACACAGCAAATTCTTCCATAAAAAGGAGAGAGTCTCAAATATACCATCAAATTTGCTAAACAACTCTAGGGTATCCAAAAGTAACAACAAGAGAGTATTTGTCTACTTTCAAACTCTTATAAGATTTTTTTTTTTTTTTTTTTTTCAATTTTGTTCAAACTTCGTATTATGAAATTCTTCGTAAAAATAAAAATATTATACATTATATATAGTCAGCGTTATTTTTTATTGAGTTTCCACAGTCCAAATCCAAATAAAACACTTCAACTTGACGTGGAAACAGTAAATGCAATCCTGGCAATATTGAAAATGAATGCGCACACATCGAAAAATAAACATAAAAAATTTAGAAAAAGAAAAATAAAGTACCCGAAAGTAGCAAGCTGAGCAAGAAAAAACGGGTATTGCTTGAGAGGCACAAGAGCGAGCTTATACAAAACCCGGTTCCCTACGCCCATCACCACCGTCACCGCCGCCGCAAACACCACCTCCATCTTCCGATCTCCACTGCTCTTCCTTTTCTCCACCAAATCCCCCACCGCGTACGAGCATGGCCCCACCTTCTCGGCCGCCCCTTCCATTCCACCTTCCGATCTCCTCCACACTCCTCCTTGTCCCGCCGCTTTCACGACGTATAGTTTCGAACGGCGGTTTGAGGACCTCAGGATGAATCCTGGCCGTGGACATGTCTGATCGTGAAAGTGCCAAGAAATCTCTACCACCGGCGCCAGTTTTGGTGATTGAAGTAGATCGTGTGACGCGGTGGGACCATTGCTCAACCGGCGGTAGCATGACATCATTGTTTGTTATTTTTATTAGATTAAGAGAGAGAAACAGAGACAACGGCAGTGAGAGAGAGAGAGACACAGATGAAGTGTGCGTATTATATTATATAAAGGGAACTTCAATTTAATTTTTATATTTTAATAAAATATCACTTTTTTTCTTATATTTTTTTATTAATGTGTAAGCTAATTGATATTTTTTAATTATATTAAATTAATTATTCAAATTAACTTTTTAATAATCATCTATTATAAAATCAACTAAAATTTTAATTATATTAAATTAATCATTCTAATTAATTTTTTAATAATTAAAATCAACTAAAACATAATTTTATTTTAAAGAATTAAAATTAATAAAATTATAATTTTACTTTATAATTAAAATATAATAAAAATAATTAAATAAAAAAATTAATAAAATAATATTAAATTAAATTATAAAAAAATTTAAATATATAAAATTTGTTAAAATATTATTTAAATTAAATTATTTTATTAAAAAAATTAATATTTAAAAAATTAAAAAAAATTAAAATTATTTAAATTAAATTATTTAATTAGAAAAATTAATATTTAAAAAATTAAAAAATAAAATTTAATTTTCAATTTAATTTATTTTTTAAATATTAATTTTTTTAATAATATAATTTAATTTAAAATTTTTATAATTTAATTTAATATTATATTTATTTATTTTTTATTATATTTTAATATAAATATAAAATTATAATTCTATTAATTCTTCTAAATAAAACCGTTAAACAGTAATAACTGACCGTCAAATAGTTAATTAAATGATTAATTTAATTTATTTATAAAATATGAGAAATTATATGAATAAAAATAAATAAATAAATAAATAATATTTTATTTTCGTTATAGAAAATATAAATAAATATAGTTGTCAAAGAAAGCCTTTTATTTTGTGTTTGTTGTTTTGACCGAGGGAAAAGCAAGTATTTCCGTTTATGTTCAATATATTTGGAGAAAATATTTTGTGATGACAGTAGAAACTAGAAAGTTGTCGTAGTGGAATTATTTACGTTTTCTATTGGCTGGCGGCTTGGTGCGTTGGGCGGAAGTAAGTGGGGTTATTTGCACTTGATAGTATCTTTGGAACCCACGATGACTTTGGAAAATGCTATCTATCTCTTGCGAATCCTTTTTTGAGGCATGCTAGCTCCGCAGTCGCCGTCAACGGTCACTCCATTATGGAAACGACCCATCTCTTTATATTTTTTTTCTTAAAATTTAGTATATAATATATCAATTTAATTTATATAATTAAAATTTTAATAATAAAATATAAATAAAATTTAAAATTAACTGTTTTGTTCTAATAATGAAATATAGATATTAATAGACGAATTTACCCTCATGCTTGTACTATATAATTAACTATATTTATTCCTAGTAAATGACTTTTTTTTTAAATATGTCTAATTAAATAATATAAAAAATTATAAAATAATATAAATATATAATAAATATTTTTTATTAAAAAAAATAACTAGTAGAGGAAGGGAAGAGGATATAGGTTTCTCCATGGAGGTCACCTATTTTTTTTCTATTTTTTTTTTTTGCATTTTTAATTTTATAAAATAATAAATATGAAAATAATTTTATAAAATATTTTAGAACAAATTACACATAACCTACCTCAAGTTTCCCCTTTTACTTTCATTTACAACTTTATGATTATAGTTTCGAATTTTTATGCTCCATAAGGTTAGTAAAGATCCCAGATGCAATCTTCATCAACTTTTTTTAACAAAAAAAAAAAAAAAATGATCTCCATGCTCATGCTCATGGACGGTGGGATCTCAATGCTCATGGATGGTGGAGATCTATTTACTTTTTTATTTTGTTAAAAATTATTATTATTATTATTATTATTATTATTATTATTATTGTCCTTTTTCTTAGACAAAATCGTAATTATATGCATTTGACATTAATAAAGGGTATATTTTGTCTTTATATGTAATTTTAGAAATTGACCGCTAAAACTAACTGGAGTTTACCAACAACAACGGGGTATTTGTATGAATTAACCATAAAGTTATATATAGAAGTGAAAGGACAAACTAAAGTAGGTTGTATTATAGTGGCAAAAATCAGTCAAGCCCAATCATCAGGCCCAAGCACATGTGAAGTATATAGCCTATCTTGTAAGTGTTAGAATTATACTCAATAGCAAGAGTGTAATGGTGTAATTTGACAATCTTTTCATATATTAATAAGTTATTTCTGTTTTAACAAACATTATAGCATTTATAATTTAATTATTATAATTATCAAATGTAAATAATCATAAGGTCAAAAAACTATGAGAAACAAAGAATTGTTCGTATATCTGGATATGTATGAGGTAGACACAATTATTTAGTTAGTTTTGAATAATATTCATAACTTTAGATAAATGTTGGGTGTCTTTACCTTGTTAAAGTTGTAGATTCTTTTGCTAGCATTTGAGTGGGATCAAATGTGTTATGATGAATTTAGAATCATCAAAGTGTAGTGTCTTTAGGTAAAAAAATCTAGTGCATTGAATAGAATCACAGTAAAATACTTTATCCAGAATTGTCAGTAGATAAAAGTCTTCACTTGAGGATAATCGAAGAGTCTATCTCAATCCTGAGATAAATAATGGCCTTATGGTTGCAAGTATTATCATTTGAGCTATTAATGAGTACGATTATATAACATAGTCTATCATCGATGGTTTAGTGGTATTCATTTGTTAATCGTAGAGGACTGCATTTATAGATATGAACATCGTAGCTCCATTTATTAAATGTGAGTAGAATACCATCATATGGATATTTTGAGATATTGGATATTAAATTTTAACATTAAGTTTTCAATAGTGTCTATTCAAACATGACTTCTGGATAAATCAAAATATCCAAGTTCAAAATATGATCATATTTAAAAATGGTAACTATGAGAGCTATAGGCGGTCTATGAGCTCTTGGCGATTACTGGTATTTTTCACAAGGATATACTATCTCTAATAAGGTTATCTATGGTACGAATGAGAAATACTATCTTATTCTATCTTTATTTAAGAGTTTTTTAGTGGAATGAACTAAAATTAATAGATCGGACCTAAGTGAATAATTTGTTGATTATGATTAGGTTGTGTCTGTTGAAGCTTAAATTTAGATAGCCTGCTAAGATCCCTAATCTACACAAACTTGCATGAATCACTTGATATATTCCACCGAACCAATTACTGGGTCCATCTAGAATTATTTTTAGATTTTGGAATCCAAAAGTTTTGGAGATGTGCAGTCATGTGTGATCAAGACACGCGGTAACTCTTCAAGTACCTGGAATGGGCGGCCAAGGATGTGGAAATTCTTGGGCGACCCTAATGGTATGCAATTAGCATTTCATTAATACATTAAGAATATAATTTACACATTTTAATTAAATGGACTATTAAATTATATTAATATATTAATTTAAGCATGTGGACTTGTCTTTTCTAGTAAGAATGAGTTTAGTTTTTTTTTTATTATTATTATTATTAAAGTCCAATGAATTTAATAAAATGGAAAAACACAATATAGCTCATGATTTTGGCTTGGGCAGCAATAGCTAAAATAATTAGCCCATTATTTTATTTTATTATTTAATTAAATGAAAATTAATTATTTAATTATTTAATTAAAAGTCAAAAATAATTTTCTACTAGGAGAAGGTCTTTTAGTGTCATACTATTGTTGGTAGTATAATAAGCATTAAAAACTTTATTTGATAAGTAGATAAATAAAATAACTTATTTATCTAGTCAAATTAGGAAGTTTTTGATAACTATCAAAACTCTATCTGATAAGTTGGTCAAATTAGAAAATTTTTTATAAAGTCACAATTTTAATGATAGTCAATCACTTATAATTGACTACACACTTATGAGTTGAGATAGGATTGAACTCTCAAGTTGATAAGTTTTTTGGTAAAACACAAATCCTCATAAAGAAGAATTCGACCACCATTAGTAACCCTATCAAGGAAGTTCGGCCATTCAAGCTTTGTGAGTGAGAATTTGAGCTTTGTTTTGCTTAGAAAAATTCATCCAACTCAAAAGAAAAAATGTGTGAAAATTCGGCCAAGAGAGAAAAGAAGAAGAGTGTTTAGTTTTGATAGTGCACTAGTAGCTTTTACATCAAAAGGCTTTGTGTACAACATCGAATTGGGTTCACGCGAATTTCGATCGAAAGATTGAGAATTCACAAGTGACCGAACGTTCTTAATTTTCTCCCGGAGGGCTATTGTGACTAACAAAAGAAAAAGTTTTTTTTTTTTGTTTTCCATCCTTATGTACTACAATTCAAAGAAAGGGGGTCCACACGCTAAAGTGATTCACATTCATGATTGGATTGGAAGATCTTACAGTTTCAATTCAACGCAACATCAATCGTCATGTGAAAAAGGTACGGTACATTTTATTTATATATTAATTAATCAAGGGTTAAAATCTTCTTTTTAAAGGAAATTTTTAAAACATATCAATCAAACTTTTTGCTTCCGCTGCGTAATTTCAAACCGTTTTTCCTACAATAAGCTCATACATTCAAGATACATTAAATAGGTCCAAGACCCAATCTCTAGTAAAATCACTTCTCTTGGATTTAAATACAAATGTCCAGAATCAATTACGCCCAATCCAGAGATAACAGTGTGATCTTAAGCCCAAAACTAAGGTCCATGAAGTCACCAGACTTACATTTAAATTCCAGACAAGGTCAAATTCTGAGTAGGCCTCCCACAATGTCAGCCTAAAAATCAGGTAGGTGTGATCCACCCCCCAACGGGTGGATGACACGCTCACAACGCGTGAGATAAAATCTCATATACAGGATGTGTCGAAGTAATAAAGTCTTATAAAAACTGGGTCAAATCCACAAGAAAACAGTATGTTAACTAAGACTAATGCTAAAGATGTCAACTAACAATAATGAAATAAGATTTTAATGGTTTGAATCACGAATTATCAAAAGTAACTAAAATAATTATCAAAGTGAACTTAACCAAGGGTGAGAAAACGTTAGGCGGTCGAATGATCTCAATCATAAGCCTGTGTATTGCAATTGACTATTTAAGCACAATATTTTAAAGAAGTGGATTAACCCTAATAATGACACATCAAATTATAGTGGTCATGCATTGATGTTGTAATTATAATTAATTCCATCTATTGGTCCTAGAGTGAAATCAATCAGAAACCCATTATCAAATTTAATTCCTAGGTTAATTAAGCATTCTCATGCCTTAATCAATCTAATCAATATTTACTAGAATTTAATTAAACTCAATTATAACCTAATGATCTCTCAAATAAGCTATAATATTCTTATCAATTGTGATTCAACATTCAAGCAAAGACTCTCGTATTGTAAACAATAAGAACTACAACCAATAGTATTGTATATCTAATAAATAAAGCTCTTGAAATATCAATAAAGGTGATAGTCAATTAAAAATCCTAAAACTTAATCATGGTCCATTGACCTCCTAATTATGGGATTAGTTCAATATATTACAAATTATAACAAAAGAAAGAAGTAGAGAATAGATAAAACCCATTCAACTATGAAGCAACAAATAATAAAGATACTCCGCTTTGGTCCAACTGAAATTCCGTCTTCTTCAATGTTTCGTCTTCTCCAATTGCAATTCAATGATAATGATGATGAACCTTGTGTGAATCTTGTGTGTTTGATTAGAAGTACCCAAGAAACGATGAAGGAAGAGTGTATGAGTGGCAAAGGAAAATGACCCTTATTGTCGTTGAGTTGAGCTTCCTGTAGTCTATGCATACTCGCCACCCAATAGTCATTCTTATTGGTATCAGCTCATTCTTGTCGTTCTTGATCACTATGATGCCTGACGTCTTCGGAAACAGGTGGCTGGACTCACCCACTTGCTATCAAAGATTGGGTAAATAATCAGCAACTTCAACATCACTTTATGCACCACCTCTTTTAGGTTTGCATTAAGTCGACGTTGTACATCTTTGAAGGGTCTGACATTATCTTCTAGCAAGATTTTGTGCATGCAGATTGTAAGGCTTATTCCCTTGATGTCTGGTATCGACCACTCAATAGCTACCTTGTACTTCTTAAGTACTTCAAGCAGCTTGCTTTCTTCTTCTTCTTTTAAATCCGACGCAATAATGACTAGAAGTGTCTCCTGCTGACCAAGAAATGTGTACTTAAAGTTTGATGGTAATTGCTTCAAGTCCAATTTAGGTGGTTTGATAATTGAAGGCAATAAAGCGGCTTCCAACTGACTTTTTTGTTCCATACCCAAACCTGCTTCTGGCCCTTCTTCACCTCCGTCTTCACTGCCAAGACTAGGTCTCTCTACACAAAGATAATTACAATATCTGTTTTCTTCCTCTTCAAGTTCTCTCTCCAATTCCAGCAACTCTTCTAGCTCTTCTATTGTAACACCCCCTGACCCGACCCGGCTGGATCGACCCAGGGAGCGTTACACGGTTTTCAAAACTTTCCAAATTCTTTTATAACTGAAATCCGTATAATTTATAAATTTAAAAATCATTTCCAGTGGGCCCAATAAATAAACTTTTTACAAAAATTCGGCAGAGTTCCGTTTATTTTTCGGATTTTTCAAAACCTGTTTTTTTCCACAAATCAATTCAAATACAAATTCAATATCAACACTTCAATATCACTTTCAAACAATTGCGCACTCTGCCGTTTAGTGCGACTTTCCAACACAGTTTATAGAATAAAACGATTCAGACTTTAATATTTACAAACATTCTAATAATAAAAGACAGAAATCATAAAATATTTAATTACAAAACATATTACGAAACAGATTTACAAATCCTCTGTATATGCATGCTTTCAGAATATATATATATATATATATATATAACAACAATATAGCTACCCAACTGTGATAACTCTGGGACTCTGTCAGCAAATCTCTCTCTCTCTTCAGTCTTTGGCTTCTTCGGGATCCCTGGTACCTACGCGTTAGAAACAAAACTAACGCGCTAAGCATATAGCTTAGTGGGTGTACACTAAACTCAAATATGAAAATCATAAATGACTTTTAATAAGAAACAAATCACAATATATATATATATATATATATATATATATATATTTCAATTCTAATCATTTACAAATCAATTTAACTTCAAATCAAAGCATAAAACAGTTTTAATCACTTTCATTTCAACAATAAGATCAACGTATAAAATCGGCCAATAAGGTTATTCAATTCACTTCTCAATTCACTTCAAATCTGGCCCGCTAGAATACTCAACATATTAGGATTGGAATATGGGTCAAACTCCCACCCTAGGACGAATCCTAAGAGTGGTACGTATCTCCCTACTCTAGGACCGCGGGTACGGAACCTAGAGAGGTATATAACTCCCTATCCCAGGAACGAATCCTTAGGAAGGTACGTGGCTCCCAACCCTCAGGACGAATCCGTTAGGAGGTACGTGTCTCCCTGCCCCTGGACGAATCCATGAGGAGGTACATAATAATCATCAATAGCAATCAATATCGGCGCAGTACCGCTCAGTGAACCCAGCTGGTATACCAACCTCCTATATCCATTACTATGTCTAAGTACCCTAGGGCCGTTTCGATAAACTATTTTGGAAATATTCACTATATACACGATCAACGGAAACATTTGATGTCAATAACATAGATTTGTCATGGGAAAATCAACAATAGTAATCAATCAACGATTTTTCATATAAAATAAACAATTTTCATACGAAAATCGAAAACGAAAACGGAAACGAAAACGAAAACGAAAACGAAAACGAAATACTTAGTACTTTTCGTAAAGATTCCGAAAACGAAAGTACACCAACCTGGATACCGTTTTTCGTTTGGCAAATCGCGGTTCCACGATTTTCTTTTCCTTTCCCTTTTTACCTTTCTCTTTCACTCACACTTTCTTTTCTCTCTTTCCTTCATCTTCTTCTTCCTTTTCTTTCTTCTTCTTTCTTTCTTCTTCTTCTTCTTCTTTCTCTCCTTTCTCTTTCTTTTCTTTCTTTCTTCTTCTTTCTTTTCTTTTTTTTTTTCCTCGGTCTCTCCTCTCTCTTTTCTGCTCTGTGTGTTTTCTGGCTTCTGCGAGAAGCTACTTTTTTTTTTATATTTTTCGGTCGTCGCGACCTGTGGTCGCGCCACCAGGTCGCGGTACTCACTGGAGCGTTTGCACCGGCTTCATCGCGAGCACACCTCGCGGTACCTTGGTCGCGCTGCTCACTGCCAGAATTTGACATTTTCATCGCGAGCAGTTCATCGCGACCTGTGGTCGCTGTGACTGGTCGCGATGCTCACTGCTACAAATCACATTTTTCACCGCGAGCAAGCCATCGCGACCTGTGGTCGCGGTGACCAGGTTGCGATGCTCACTGCTTCGGTTTTCAATTTTCATACTTCATTTTGGACCGTTCCATCTGGTCCACCTGGAAATCATAAAAATAAACATACTTTTAATTACATTTACACCCCTTCAAATCACAAAATTTATTTTCACATATATAAAATTAATTATCCGAAATCCGGGATGTTACAATTCTTCCCCTCTTAAGAAATTTCGTCTTCGAAATTTACCTTAACAAACAGTTGCGGATACTGTTGTCGCATCGTTTTCTTCGCTCTCCCAGGTAGCCTTTTCTACTTTGTGATTCCTCCAAAGGACTTTCACCAGTGGCACTATTTTATTTCTTAGCTCTTTGATCTCCCGATCAGAATCTGCACTGGTTCCTCCTCATATGTCAGGTCTGGTCGGATTTCAATACTTTCGGCCTGAACTCTGTGGGAAGGATCAGATCTGTATCTCCTCAGCATAGAAACATGGAACACATTATGAATCTTTTCTAATTCTGGAGGTAAAGCTAGTCTGCAGGCTACTGGTCCCACACGTTCAATGATTTCGTATGGCCCAATGAACCTAGGATTCAACTTACCTTTTCTGCCAAATCTGAGTACTTTCTTCCACGGAGATACTTTCAGAAACACTTTCTCACCGACGTCATATTCTATCTCTTTTCTTTTCAAATCTGCATATGATTTCTGTCGGTCTAAAGCAACTTTCAATTTGTCCTTAATAATCTTCACCTTCTCCTCAGTCTGTCGAATCAAGTCTGGGCCTACTAACCTGTCCTCTCCTAACTCTGTCCAGCATACTGGAGTCCTTGCATTTCCTTCCATACAATGCCTCATACGGTGCTATAGCTATGCTCGACTGGTAACTGTTGTTGTAGGCGAATTCAATCAATGGGAGATGATTCGCCCAACTCCCTTCAAAGTCAATTACACACTCCTGAGCATATCTTCAAGCACCTGAATTACCCTTTCTGATTGTCCGTCTGTCTGCGGATGGAAGGCTGTACTGAAACTCAGTCGAGTACCCAAGGCTTCTTGAAATTTCTTCCAGAATCTGGATGTAAACCTCGGATCTCTATCTGATATGAGGATACAGGCACTCCATGCAATCTGACTATCTCTCTGATATACAATTCTGCCAATCGATCCAGGGAATAGTCAGTTCTGACAGGTAAAAAGTGTACTGACTTCGTCAATCTGTCCACTATAACCCATACTGCATCGTGTTTACTCCGGGTGAGTGGCAATCCGGTGACAAAGTCCATCGTAATGCGATCCCATTTCTATTCAGGTATTGCCATTGGTTGTAACAATCCTGATGGAACCTGGTGTTCAGCTTTCACCTATTGACAAGTCATGCATCTATTCACAAATTCCACCACATCTCTCTTCATACCATACCAGACCACCAATACTGTGTTTTCAAGTCTCGGTACATTTTTGTACTACCTGGGTGCATCGCATACGAACTACTGTGTGCCTCTGTCAGGATTATCTTTTCTCAATTCTTCATCATCTGGAATGCAAATCCTGTCTCTGAAACACACAATACCATCAGCTCTGATTGAGAAATCCGGATGTTTCCCTTCTGAAATCTGTCCATATATCATTTGGATTATAGCATCCTGCTTCTGTTTCTCTGCAATCTGCTGAATCAAGCTAGGTCTGCATATCAATTCAGCTATCAATGCATTATCTGAATTCAGCTGCAATTGCACGTTCATAGCCTTCAGAGTGAACATGCTTTTCTGCTCAACGCATCTGCGACTACATTCGCCTTCCCTGGATGGTAGTCGATTACACAGTCATAGTCTTTAATCAACTCCATCCATCGCCTCTGTCTCAAATTTAGCTCTCTCTAGGTAGGCAGATATTTCAGACTCTTGTGATCTGTGTATATGTAACATTTCTCACCATATAAGTAATGCCTCCATATTTTCAGTGCAAAGACTATGGCTGCAAGTTGCAGATCATGAATCGGATAGTTCTGCTCATGAGTTTTCAATTGTCTGGACGCATATGCAACCACATTGCCTTCCTGCATCAATACACATCCCAAACCATGGTGTGAGGCATCACTATAGATCACAAAGTCTTTACCTGAAACAGGCTGAATCAGGATTGGAGCCTCTACTAGCATTGCCTTCAATCTGTCAAAAGCTGCCTGGCATCTGTCAGTCCACTCAAATCTGACATTCTTATGCAGTAGCTTGGTCAACTGACCTGCTATGGAGGAAAACCCCTTCACAAACTGTCGATAATAACCTGCCAAGCCTAGAAAACTTCTGACTTCGGTAACATTTCTGGGAGGCTTCCATTCCACTATTGCTTCGATCTTTTAGGATCTGCCTTAATACCCTCTGCTGACACAATGTGACCCAGAAATGCAATCTCAGGCAACCAAAACTCGCATTTGCTCAGTTTACCATACAGCTGTTTCTCCCTCAGAATCTGCAGTACTACTCTGAGGTGCCTGTCATGGTCCTCTGCCATCTGTGAGTATACCAGGATATCATCGATAAAAACTACCACAAACTGGTCCAGGTATGGTCGAAATATTCTGTTCATCAGATCCATAAAGGCTGCAGGTGCATTAGTTAGCCCAAATGGCATCACTACAAATTCATAGTGTCCATACCTGGTTCAGAATGCAGTTTTCGGAATATCTGACTCTTTTATTCTCAACTGATGATAACCTGATCTCAGATCTATCTTTGAGAAGACACAGGCTCCTCTCAGCTGGTCAAACAAGTCATCGATTCTCGGCAACGGATACTTGTTCTTGACAGTAAGTTTATTCAGCTGCCTGTAATCGATGCACAGTCTCAGTGACCCATCCTTCTTCTTCACAAACAGGACTGGAGCTCCCCAAGGGGATACACTGGGTCTAATGAAGCCCTTATCCAGCAATTCCTGTAACTGTATTTTAGTTCTTTCAGTTCTGCTGGTGCCATTCTGTAGGGAGCTATCGATACTGGAGATGTACCTGGTACCACATCAATCACAAACTCCACTTCTCTCTGAGGTGGCAAACCAGGAAGCTCCTCTGGAAACACATCTGCAAAATCACACACAGTGGGTATCTTCTGAATTTCAGCATTAACTTTTATGGAATCAACCACCTGTGCCAAATATGCTTCGCACCCCTTTCTGATTAGTTTACAGCTGCAGTGGCTGTAAATAACATTGGAGAGAAAAATCCCTCCTTTCCAACCCACCATTGTGATTTCTGCACCATCCACTGTTCTGAGGGTTACTCGCTTCAGTTCACAGTCATCACTACATTTGTGCCGAGTTAACCAATCCATGCCTAGGATCACGTCAAACTCATGGAATGGCAACTCCATCAAATCTCCTGGAAATTGCACACTCCTGTATCCGAATCGGACAATTTCTGTACACACGATTCACTACTACACTCTGACCTATCGGATACCTAACTAACATATCGTATTCAGTAGGTTCAGTTTGCAAACTTCTTTGTCTCAACAATGCATCACAGATGTATAATGAGTGGAACCTGGATCTATCAATGCATAGATGGAGTATCAAAAATAGAAATAATACCAGCTATCACGTCAGGTGCATCCTTGTCTTCCTGAGCTCTAACACCATAAACTCATGCTGGAGCTCGACTCTTGGGTCTTGCCACTGACTCTGACGACTCCTCTGTGCTACCACCCTCAGGTACTGCCTGACTAGGCCTCCTAACTCTGGAAGTTAGTAGGGGCTTGATCTCTCCTGGCTGTTGGGATCTCATCTGTGGCAATCCCTCAGGAAATGTCATGAGATCCACATCTCAGGCAGGCTCCTGTAAGCTTCCAGCATTCCCCAGGATGTCTTCTGCCACAATGGTCACACAGTGCAGGGGTTGGTCCCCTAAACTGCACTCCTAGGAGTACTGGCCACAGAAGTTGCAGACTGACCAGGTCGAGCTGTGGGTACAGGCCTCTGTGACTGCACTGGACCACTAGACCTGCTATCCCTTAAGCTTCTTACTCTGGGGCTGATATAAGCTAGATTGGCCCTGCCCCTCTCTTTGCTGCCCTCTGTCTCTTCTAGCCTGCTCTTCTTTCTTAATTCTCTCTACATTCAAAGCCGCAGAGACAAGTCGGGTAAAATCTTCAAATTCAAATGGCAAGCCACCTGTAACATTCCTCAATTAATCCACATTCGATTAATATATATATATATATTCAAAATCAATTACTTAGAAATTCAGAATGTTACACACCTGTAGGTGGATATATCGTTCAATCCATCTTCAAACCTCCTACATTTATCCGCCTCTGTCGCCACCATCTCTTTCGCATACTTACTCAACCTGACAAATTCTCTCTCATATTCTGTCACTGTCATCTGCCTTTGCTTCAGGTTGGTAAATTCCCTCTTCAATTATCCAAATAGATGCGACCAATATATTTTCTCCGGAATTTCCTTCTGAAAGAAACCCACGTTCTAATCCTCTGGTCGCACTGTCTGTATAATGGAGGTCCACCACCTGGTAGGGCATCCTCCTGCAATAAGGATACTGCACACTCCAATCGCTCTTCAGGTGTGCAGTGCATCTGCTCTATATTCTGTTCATCGTTCAAACCAGTACTCTGCGGCAGATGCATCCTCATCCTTTCTACCATGGAAATCAGTAGGTCTGTTTTTAGCCAGCCGCTCTATGGCTGTTCTCCGTGGCGCTGCTCTAGCTTACGTTCTGAAAGAACTCAGCCATTTGCTGCATAAATGCTGGCTGTACAGGGTCCGCTACTCTCGGACTAACTGATTCCCTAGATGCTTCCCCCCAGCCACACTGGCAGGACTCTCAGGTCTATCACCGCTTCCTTCCATTTCTTTTATCCTATATAAGACAGAAGAGAGGTCTGCAGTTTTAGAGTCACACATTCCTATGGGTAGCTTTAGACAATGCATGCATATATAGACTCTTTGGTCCAGAAACGCCTAACCCGCGCTCTGATACCACTAAATATGTAAACACCCCTGGACCCGACCCGGCTGGACCGACCCAGGGAGCGTTTACACGGTTTTCAAAACTTTCCAAATTCTTTTATAACTGAAATCCGTATAATTTATAAGTTTAAAAATAATTTCCAGTAGGCCCAATAAATAAACTTTTTACAAAAAATTCGGCAGAGTTCCGTTTATTTTTCGGATTTTCCAAAACCTGTTTTTTTTTTCCACAAATCAATTCAAATACAAATTCAATATCAACACTTCAATATCACTTTCAAACAATTGCGCACTCTGCCGTTTAGTGCGACTTTCTAACACAGTTTATAGAATAAAACGATTCAGACTTTAATATTTACAAAACATTCTAATAATAAAAGACAGAAATCATAAATATTTAATTACAAAACATATTACGAAAACAAATTTATAAATCCTCTGTATATGCATGCTTTCAGAATATATACATATAACAACAATATAGCTACCCACTGTGATAAACTCTGGGACTCTGTCAGCAAATCTCTCTCTCTCTTCAGTCTTTGGCTTCTTCGGGATCCCTGGTACCTACACGTTAGAAAACAAAACTAACGCGCTAAGCATATAGCTTAGTGGGTGTACACTAAACTCAAATATGAAAATCATAAATGACTTTTAATAAGAAACAAATCACATATATATATATATATATTTCAATTCTAATCATTTACAAATCAATTTAACTTCAAATCAAAGCATAAAACAGTTTTTAATCACTTTCATTTCAACAATAAGATCAACGTATAAATCGGTCAATAAGGTTATTCAATTCACTTCTCATTCACTTCAAATCTGGCCCGCTTGAATACTCAACATACTAGGATTGGAATATGGGTCAAACTCCCACCCTAGGACGAATCCTAAGAGTGGTACGTATCTCCCTACTCTAGGACCGTGGGTACGGAACCTAGAGAGGTACATAACTCCCTATCCCAGGAACGAATCCTTAGAAGGTACGTGGCTCCCAACCCTCAGGATGAATCCGTGGAGGTACGTGTCTCCTTGCCCCTGGACGAATCCATGAGGAGGTACATAATAATCATCAATAGCAATCAATATCGCGTAGTACTGCTCAGTGAACCCAGCTGGTATACCAACCTCCTATATCCATTACTATGTCTAAGTACCCTAGGCCGTTTCGATAACTATTTTGCAAATATTCACTATACACGATCAACGGAAACATTTGATGTCAATAACATAGATTTGTCATGGGAAATCAACAATAGTAATCAATCAACGATTTTTCATATAAAATAAACAATTTTCATACGAAATCGAAAACGAAAACGAAACGAAAACGAAATACTTAATACTTTTCGTAAAGATTCCGAAAACGAAAGTACACCAACCTGATACCGTTTTTCGTTTGGCAAATCGCGGTTCCACGATTTTCTTTTCCGTTCCCTTTTTACCTTTCTCTTTCACTCACACTTTCTTTTCTCTCTTTCCTTCCTCTTCTTCTTCTTCTCTTCTTCTCTTCTTCTTTCTTTTCTTTCTTTCTTCTCTTTCTTTCTTCTCTTTTCTCTCCTCCTTTCTCTTTCCTTTTTCTTTCTTTCTTCTTCTTTCTTTTCTTTTTTTTCCTCGTCTCTCCTCTCTCTTTTCTGCTCTGTGTGTTTTCTGGCTTCTGCGAGAAGCTACTTTTTTTTATATTTTTCGTCGTCGCGACCCGTCGCGACCTGTGGTCGCGTCACCAGGTCGCGGTACTCACTGGAGCGTTTGCACCGCCTTCATCGCGAGCACACCTCGCGGTACCTTGGTCGCGCTGTTGGTCGCGCTGCTCACTGCCAGAATTTGACATTTTCATCGCGAGCAGTTCATCGCGACCTGTCACTGTGATGCCACTGCATCCACATTTTTCACGCGAGTAAGCCATCGCGAACCTGTGGTCGCGGTGACCAGGTCGCGATGCTCACTGCTTCGGTTTTCAATTTTCATACTTCATTTTTGGACCGTTCCATCTGGTCCACCTGGAAATCATAAAAATAACATACTTTTAATTACATTTACACCCCTTCAAATCACAAAATTTATTTTTACATATATAAATTAATTATCCGAAATCCGGGATGTTACATCTATGGTAAACTCTTCTTCAATCATAGCATCTACAACATCCAAATGAAAACAGTCAAGTGAACCCACAGGATATGGTAAAGAATCAAATACCTGAAATTCTACTGTTTCGTCCAGGACTGTTATAGAAAAATTTTCATTTTGCACATCGATGATCGTCTTTGCAGTCACCATGAATGGCCTTTTCAGAAGAATTGATAGGTCTTTCTTTGTTGCTCTTTCATCTTCCATGTTGAGGATTACAAAATCAGCAAGAATAATGAGCTACCTGGATGAGGATATCT
>CM010620.1:17682157-17742624 GCA_003430845.1 Xanthoceras sorbifolium | reverse complement strand
AAATTCTAGTTTCCAGCCGATATACGCCAACTAAACATAACAAAAATATTACACAATAAACACAATCAAAATACAAGAAAAATATTAACGAAAGACCACCAAAAACCACCCCCAAACCTAAGATAAACATTGTCCCCAATATTTTAAAACCTTATGCTTGAGAAAAAGATGTGCTAAACATAAATAAAAACTAAAAATGAGAAATAAACTAAAAACAATCTCACTAAACACACAAATAGAAACAAAGTAAAATTAAAAATCACACATAAAAATCAAACACCGGCCACCACTCCAAAAATATTCATATTTAACCAAACTTCTCCTGAACATCGAAAATTTCCAACACAAGACACAGCACTTCAAATAAGTTCACGGGCAAGGGTTACTAAATACTAAAAATCAAAATTTAAACAAATAAAAAAAGAAAAGAAATAAAAATGAAAAGAATATACAAATTTACCTGGTCACTTTTGCTTTCGCCACCTGCCTCATAATTGATATCTTCTCATCAACTTACCGCACCATCCTAACCAAATGAATGGAAAAGAAGATAACTCTCCCAGCCCTGCATACCTCGAATGAGAAGGTAGCTTCTTGGGCCCAAGCGCGGTGGTTGCTCAAAAAGTGGAGGCAGTTTGGGCTTTCCTTCTCCAATATCTACATAAAACATATGTATTCTAGGAGAGAGAGAAGAAGAAAAAAAAAGAGAAGGAAATTAAAGTACATCATGTCAATCAAAAGTTATATTAAGATCCATCATCATCCATATAAAAACTTAGTTCATAACTAGGAAATTAAAGTACATCATGTTCAACAATGGAGTCATAAACAAAAATAAAACTAAGGAAAGAATTGCGAAAAAGAAATCTCGATGGGAAGACTCTCGTCTGATTCCATCTCTGATGAAATCCTCCGTTGAAAATTTGAGTTCCTCGTTGATTAAAGGCGAACGAAGCTTCGATCCGGTGTCTAGTCTTCTAGCATTCATTCTTCTTTCTTTCTTTTTTGCTCTCTATTTTTCTGTTTTCTGATGCTCTAGTCGAACTCCCTTCTGAAAATCATGTTTTTCCTTTATAGCAGCTCGAATTAGCTCACTTAAAAGTTGCTAGCGACTTGGCCAAGTCGCGCCCAAAGTCGCAACAGTTTAGGCCACAAATCTGAATTACGCTTCGCGGCTCAAGTCGCGACAGCCTCGGTCTTTTCTAGCATTATAACCTCGCGACTTGGCCAAGTGGCGTCAAGTCGGGGTCAAGTCGCAACAGCCTCGACCTGGGTTGCTCAATTGCACAGCCTAGACTTGCTAAAATGGCGAGCCAAGTCGCGGCTCAAATAGCGAGCCTCTCTGCACATTTTTGCCTGAAAACGTCTGAAATCTCCAAATGAACCTAAAAGCCTACACACTCAAGGAAAACATTAAAAACACTTAATATTCACCCGAAAACGGATAAAAGCAAGGAGATATAAGGCCCTATTTCCGGTAAAAAATGGTGCCAACACTAGGTTACTGCTGATTATCTCTCCAAGAGAAGTTTGGATGATTCCTCCATCTTAAATTATAATAATTGGAGAATGGATCGTTTGTCTGTCTCTGTGGAAAGGCATTAAGCGCTTGAGCTTGTTCCTGCTCATACTCTGGAAACGACTCTCTAGATGGACACTGTAACATCCCAAATTTCGAGTAATTAATTTTGAATATGTGAAAATAAATTTTGTGAATTGAGGGGTGTAAATATAATTAAAAGTATGTTTATTTTATGGTTTCCAAGTGGACCAAATTGAACGGTCGAAAACGATGCACGAAGAGAGAGTGAAAAACTGAGACAGTGAGCATCGCGACCACAGATCGAGATGAGTGCTTGCGATGAAGAATGTTGATTCTTGGCAGTGAGCACCGCGACCACAGATCGCGATGACTGGCTCGCGATGAAAAAGTGAAAATCCTGGCAGTGAGCATCGCGACCACCAGCGCGACCAAAGCACCGCGAGGTGTGCTCGCGATGAAGGCGGTAGAAATTGCTCCAGTGAGTACCGCGACCACAGGTCGCGACGATCAAAATTTTATAAAAAAAAAATAAGAGACGTGAAGTCTCCAGAAAAAAACAAAAAATAGAGAAAATAGAGAGAAAGAGAGACCGAGGAAGACCGAGGAAGAAGAAGAAGAAGAAGAAGAAGAAGAAGAGAAGAAGAGAAGGGAAAGGAGAAGAAAAGAAGAGAAAGAAAAGAGGAAGAGAAAGAAAAGAGGGAGGAAGAAAAGAAAGGAAGGAAAAAGGAAAACTCAAAAGAAAAAAAGGGCGTAGAACCGGTAAAACAGAACCAGGTTGGTGGTACACTTGTTTCTGTAACTATTTTTGACATGTGTTTTTGATTTAGTAATTTTGAAAAATATATTTCTGGATCTAAAATACTCGTATTGATTCTATATATTCGTATTTTCATTTGTGTATATTGTTGAAATTATTGGGCAATATTCTGAGAATATGAAATTTTGAATCTAAGTGTATATTTCCACAACCTGAGTTACAACTATCGTTTTACGACTATTGTTGGTTCCTAATTATTGATTTGATTGAAACTGATTTTGAGTTACGAAAATTGTGATTATAGCGAATTTAATGATTTTGATTTTCTGTATTATGTTATTTTATGTATTTATATTTCCGTATATATAGTCTTTGATATATTCTGAATCTTTTATTTTATAACTGTTAAGGAATATTAAATTTTGGATAGATTGAGAAAATTTTGATTATCTGAAAGATGTTTAAAAGTAAATAAAATATTTGTAATATCTGAACTTTGATTTTGGCCCTGATATATGTATAGGGATATAGGGATATAGGAGATTGACATGTCAATTGGGTATATTAGCAGTACTGCGCCGATATTTCTGTATTGATATCACTCTATGGATTATTAGCAAGTCACCGTTGTGGCCAATCCTTGAGTGAAGTCGTTTCCGACGGGTAGTTCCAGTTGGTTCCGATGTCAGAAATAATACCTGTATTGGGATACCCATTTCAGCGGGCAGTTCCCATTGGTTCCGATGCTGAAATGGGAAACCCGACTGTATATATATCCGGTGGGCAATTCCTGTTGGTTCCGATGCCGAATAACCCATAATCCAGTCCCTGCGAACCCTGATATATGTATCAAGGGCCCAACTGAGAATTGATAGTTAGAAAAGGTTATAAAAAAATAATAATAATAAAGAAATGATATTGAAACTGAAATTCAGAAACTTTTGAATGTATATATAAATATATTTCTGCCATTCTGTATTTAAGTTTTATGGTTTAGTTATATATGTAATCTGAATTTCTAAGTTTAACATTTAGTGTTTTCAATTATATTATAATGTGTTTTATATATATATTTATTTCTGAAATTTTGACTTAAAGCTTTATTGCATATTTCTATATATATATATATATATATATATATATATATATATATATATATATATATATTTCTAAATTTCTGAATTTACAACCCAGTGTTTTTATATGATATTGAAATTTATTTTAGTGTACACCCACTAAGCTATATGCTTAGCGCGTTGATGTTTATCATGCGTAGATAACCAGGATATTGGGGAAGCAAAAGATTGAAGAAGAGGGAGTTGCAGGCAGATCTTCAGAGTCACAGTCACCACATTTTGGGTATATATATATCTTCCTGTGTAAGTAATTAGTTATGCATGCATATACAGAATACTTGTAATTGAGTTATATAAGTATGTTCCGTAATATGTTGTAATTAATTATTTTATGATTTTTCTGTTTTCAATTTCAAAAGACTGTAACTACACAATTTATAATTGTTTTATTTTACAAACTGTCTGAAAGTCGCACTAAACGGCAGAGTGCGCATTTGAATGAAATGAGATTTGAAGTGTTGTTGTGGAAATGTATTTGATTTGAGTTGTTTGAAAACAGGTTTTGGGAAATCAGAAAAACAGAGGAAACTCTGTCGGAATTTTTTAAAAAAAAAATGATTTGATGGGCTCACTAGAAACATATTTTTGAATTACAAATTGATATGATTTCACTGGTTTGCAATATACAAAGTGAATGTAGAAAGTTTTGAAAACCCGGTAGCGCTCCCTGGGTCGATCCAGTCGGGTCGGGTCAGGGGGGTGTTACAGACACACCTCATAGTCATGTCCATTAACTCAACAAATAAAGCAATCAACATTGAGTCTCTACCATAGAAGATGCCAAATTCTGCATTTGTCTACTCAGTTTTGCCACTTGCTTAACCAGCCCTAAATTTGTGTTCACTTCATAAACACCTAGTTTCTTCCCTTGGACACTCTTTTGCTGTGAATTTGCTCCCAGCATCTCAAATAGATCATAAATCTGTTCTATGGTTTTTTCTATCAGGGATCCTTCTGCAACATTATCGACCGTCGCTTGACAATTTAGCGTTAACCTGTCATAGAAAAACAAATTCTAAGGATAGTCGTGGTGTGGGCACTAAATCAGAAGCATCTTGAAGTGATCCTAAGTTTCATGGAATGACTCATCATCACCCTGTGTGAAAGTAGCTATTCTACTTCGCAGCTCGAAATCTTCTGATAGGAATAAAACTTCCCTATGAATTTGTTTTACACGTTTGACCATATGTGAAGAGAGCTTAGTGGAAGAGACATGAGCCACTGCTTAGCTTTGTCCTTCATGGTGCAAGGGAAACACCTCATCTTGAGTTGGTCTTTAGAAAAACTCTGCAATGGGAAAGTTTAGATGGTGTCGTAGAATTCCCGCATGAATGATAAGGTATCTTCACTAACAACACCATATAATGCTGGCATCATGCTGAAGTAAATGGTCTTCAACTCATAGTTTCTAGACAAGTCGTCCAGCAGGATGCATGATAGAGAAGTCCCGATAATTGGTCTAGCAAATTCTCTCATCACTCGAGGTATAACAGGCACCTTATTTTGATTTTGAAGCAGATTTCATCATGTAGCGTCCATAGTGTTATCAATCAATTCAGCTTCTGAAGTTGGAAGATCTGAATTCTTTATGTTGTTGTCCGTAAGTCTCCCAATGTGGTCAATATTACCGTTCAGCAGAAACACAACTCCTTCCTGAGATCGGTGACCTTGCATGTAGATTTGCACAACCACCTGAATCAAAGGCATCAAAGATAACAAAGAAAATAAAACGAAAAAACAATAAAACCAAATAACAAAAAAAAAATCAACAATATTTAAACGTGGTACTAGCAACCGAAAACCACTTCCTCGGAAACGGCTTCAAAAACTTGACACGCTCACGACGCGTGAGATAAAATTTTAAGTGCATAATGTGTCGAAGTAATAAAGTCCCGTAAGAACGAGTCAAATCCACAAGGAAGCATTAGGTTAACTAAGACTAATGCGAAAGATATCAACTAAAAATAATGAAATCAGATTTTGATGGTTTGAATAAAGAATTATCAAAAGTAACTAAAACAATTATCAAAGTGAAATTAGTCAAGGGTGAGAAAATGTTAGGCAGTCGAATGATCTCAATCATAAGCCCCTATATTGCAATTGACTATTTAAGCATAATATTTCAAAGAAGTGAATTAATCATAATAATGACACATCAAATTATATTGGTCATGTATTGATGTTGTAATTCTAATTAATTCTACCTATTGGTCCTAAAGTGAAATCAATCAGAAACCCATTATCAAGTTTAATTCCTAGGTTAATTAAGCATTCTCATGCCTTAATCAATCTAATCAATATTTACTAGAATTCAATTAAACTCAATTATAACCTAATGATCTCTCAAATAAGCTATAATATTTTTATCAATTGTAATTCAACATTCAAGCAAAGACTCTCGTATTGCAAACAACAAGAACTACAATCAATAGTATTGTATATCTAATAAATATAACTTGTGAAATATCAATAAAGGTAATAGTCAATTACAAACCCTAAAACTTAATCATGGTCCACTGACCTCCTAACTATGAAATTAGTCTAACATATTACAAATCATAATAAAAGAAAGAAGTAGAGCATAGATAAAACCCACTCAACTATGAAGCAACAAATAATGAAGATGCTATGCTTTGGTCCAGCTGAAATTCCTTCTTTTTCAATGCTTCGTCTTCTCCAATTGCAATTCAATGATAATGATGAAGAACCGTATGTGAATCTTGTGTCTTTGATCAGAAGAACTGTAACATCCTAATTTTGAATAATTAATTTTGAAAATGTGGATATAAAAAGTTATGATTCGAGGGGTGTAAAACGTAATTAAATGTATGTTTATTTTTATGATTTCCAGATGGACCAGATAGAGCGGTCCAGAAAGATTGCATAAAGTGAAGAAAAAAGTGGCAGAGTGTACCGCGACCCTCACCGCGACCTGAGATCGTGATGAGCTGCTCGCGGTAAAAATAGAATTTCTTGGCAGTGAGCACCGCGACCAGTCACCTCGACCACAGATTGCGCTGACTAGCTCGCGGTGAAAAATGTTAAATTCTGGCAGTGAGCAACGCGATCACCAGCGCGACCATGGTACCGCGATGAGTGATCGCGATGAAGGCGGTAGAACTTCTCCAATGAGTACCGTGACCTAGTAACACGACCACAGGTCGCGATGACGGTCGCGACGACCGAACTTTTATAAAAAAAAATAAGAGACGTGAGAAGTCTCCAGAAAATAGGAAAGGGAAAAAAACAGAGAGAAAGAGAGATCGAGAGAGACCGAAAGAGAAAGAAAAGAAAGAAGAAGAAGAAGAAGAAGAAGAAGAAGAAGAAGAAGAAGAGGAAGAGAAGAAGAGAAGAAGAAGAAGAAGAAAGGAAGGAGAAAGAAAAGGAAAAGAAAAGAGAAAAGGGAAAGAGAAAGGAAAAAGAAATCCAGAAAGAAAGCTCGTAAAAACTGGTATCCAGGTTGGTGTACACTGCTATTTTGAGTTTAGTTTTCAGATTTAAATTGATTTGATTGACTTGAATTACAGAATTTCGAGTATATTAAGTTTAATGAGTTTGATTTATGATCTATAGTATTATTACGTTCTGTTTTCTGTTATTGAGATGTTTTTGAATATCTTGTTTTACAAATGTTGATAAATCTTGATTTTGGAATAATTAAGAGGATTTCTGTTTGATAAAATATATGCAATTATGATTTTGGATTCGTTGAAATTGATAATTGATCGAAATAATGATTTTGGGTAATATTAATATCGATTTGTATTGAGTTGAAAATGATTTTGGTAACAATAACTGTGAATTACGTTATTATATATGTGTTTATATGATTTTAATTTTCAGAACATTCTAATAGAATCGAATTTCGTTTATAAAGTGAGTTTTTGAATTAATCATTGTATGAACAATGTTTTGAAAATGATTCTGAATTAGTTTGAAATGAAAAGAAAACAAAGTGAATATATGATATGATGAAAACAGCCCTAGGATACTTGGACATAGGAAATGGATATAGGAGGTTGGTATACCAGCTGGGTTATTACTGTCGTACTGCACCATTATTACTTGTGACTGTTGTAGCGGGGCAATCCCGGACGTCACACCTAATATCAGTGATTGTTGTAGCGGGGCAATCTCGGACAATCACACCGATACTAGTGACTGTTGTTGCGAGGTAATCCCGGATGTCACACTGATACCAGTGATTGTTGTTGCGGGGCAATCTCGGACAATCACACTGATACTAGTGACTGTTGTTGCGGGGTAACCCCGGATGTCACACTGATATTACAGAGATTAGACCCATATTCCAGTCCATAAATTATGTTGAGTATTTTAGAGGGCCAGAATTGAGAATGATTTGCAACGAAATGATTATAAAAGAATTGATGATTTGGTTTTGCATGGATTATTAATTGTATTGAGAGGTTTATATTGAATTGATTTCATCAGTTTTATTTCTGTAAATGATTTATATTTGATAATATGGTAATATTTTATTATGCAATATTATTTATGATTTTGACAATTGAGTTTAGTGTACACCCACTAAGCTATATGCTTAGCGCATTGATTTTATCGCGCATAGGTATCAGAGACATAGAGGGAAACAAAGGATAAGAGAGGAAGTAGCAGCAGATTAAAGGTCCAGAGTCATAATTCTTTTGAGTAGTTACAATTGAATTTTAATTGTATATTGTATTTAGTTAAGCATGCATATACAGAAATCTGTAATTCGACATTTATATATATGCTTTTTAAATAATTGCTTTATGCTTTATATTTCTTTTCAAATGTTTGTAAATATTACTTATATATATGTTTTATTTGAAACTGTTTGGAAGTCGCACTAAACGGTAGAGTGCGCATTGATTTGAAATTTTGAATATAGAAGTGTTGGAATTATATTGTATTAAATTTGTTTTATTGAAAACAGGTTTTGAGAAATCAGAAAAATAGAGGAAACTCTGCCGAAATTTTTAAAACTGAATTTTAATGGGCTCACTCGAAAAGGTTTTTAAATTATAAATTATATGGTTTTTAGTTTATAAACAGAATTAAGAAAGTATTTGAAAACCCGGTAGCGCTCCCTGAGTTGATCCTAACGGTCGGGTCTGGGGTTGTTACAAGAACCCAAGAAACGATGAAAGAATGTATGAGTGATTTCCCTAGCCTTTGGTTGAGCTTTTCTCTCCAAATCGCCCGACCCTTTTTCTTCCCATTCTCTTTCTTTTTTTATAGTCGCATGAATTAGGGCATCAGATCTGCTATCGTGACCCCCTCCCAAGACCCAAGGTCGCAAAACCGAAGTCGCGGCACTCACTATCCAAAAGTGGAATATTTCTCGTGATTCCTATGTCACGACTTAAGTCTACTCACTGGCCGAATTTAATTCCTTTTTTCGCGATCCAATGTTATGACTCTTGGTCATGAAACCTAGGTCGCGATGCTCACAGGTTAACAATTCACTTTTAAATCCAATCTTTCAACTTTGACATCTCTTCCCTAATTATCACACATAACCTGCACAAGCTCGATAAACACATGAAATCCTCCAAATTCACTTGATAACAAGATTAAAAGGTGAGGTAAAAAAGGATAAAAACATAACATATTCGGTCTGATCAATAGATCACACACTATAAAAAGACCAGAGTGAGGGTCACGCAATTTTATTCAAGAAACTCAGAGCAAGTATGACAACTATACAATTCTCCATTCTCTAAACAATTCTAACAATGTTCAGAATTCAACACTTTTCAACTTCAAAAGCATACTTTAATGACTCTGATATTGCACTATTCATCGTCTACCATCGCCAAGTGATTTTTGGCTAACTCCGACCACCACGATCGCCGTTTACTTACAATGCCGATCAGCATTCTTTCAAGACTCCGATAATCGATGACTGCCTTCCAATATACAGGAAGTATTTCTAAACTTTGTTTACATTCTGCGCGTATTTACCTTTCAGTCTACTGACTTGACCATCGAAACATGTTTGGTCATCATCACCCCGGTATCCCAAGCGTTCTATGGGTCACGTGTACTTTGGTTTTACAGGTTGAAGTGCCCCGATCATCACTTTAACGTTTTTGTGGTCTACAAAGTGCCCTAATCATCACCCTATCGTTTTCGTAGTCTATAATTTGGCACCCACCGTGGGGCACGACAATCATTGAATGAACAAAATTATAGCTCTACTGATCCTACTAAGATGGCCAACAACTTAACTCATGGTGCAATAAGGGCCTAACTCCAGATTCTCATCTCCCAGATGAATGAGAACACATAACGGCTCTAAGCACTCTAAGAGGAAAACTAAATGGTTAGAGCAGAGAACCAAGAGCTTCAAAGCAAGGCTTAATCCCTCTCAACCGCTTGACCATATGGGAACCGAACAACTTCTCATGCGTCACCACTTGATTCAGTTGTACCAACTTTACCGTTCTCGACCGTTCGATCATAGGACCAAGGTATAATGGCAAGCGACCTTAATGGAGAGCAAGGCTCATAGGTAATGGGAGTGGCGGTCGACCTAGTCGCACCAATACAGTTGAACCCTCAGCTTGGAGTTAACAGCGAGCCAATGGAACGGTATACCACAAGCTGCTTAGAAGATGCAATCAATGTCAACCCCTACCAATGTCGGTTTGGCTCGACCAACGACTCTACTGTTGGGAACGCAGTTGACTCCCTCACAATCGACCCCCTCCAACCCGAAAATGGTAAGCTCAGACCTTATATTTGCTAACCCTATTCTATGCGGGTTGATGTAGCACGACCCTCCCGCATTCAAGGAACAAGTCTCTCATTAACCACAATCTAAGCTCAAGACTAGTCACTCAACTAAGCGATCCTGCATTCAAGGGTCAAATTCGCCATTAGAATACTCAACTTAAAGTTAAAGTATGAAACCAAATGACTCACACTTTAACTGGGGGCAAGATAAACATCATATCTTCCAAAGTCAACCACTTAACTACTCGATTCAAAGTTAAAGTGTGAAACCAGATGACTTATACTTTATTTGGGGGCAAGATAAAACATCATGACTTCTTAAGCTCATTCAATCTACCTGACCCTAATATTTATTTGATCTACTCGACCCTGAATTTATTAGACAAGATCGACCGGTACAATACACATCATAGAGTTTGCTCGACTTGCTGGACTAAAACAATTTGAATGTAACTCCACTACACTCTGTTTGACCAATTACGGATTAACACAAATCTCCAAGACTTATCAAACAAATTTCAAACTTATTTAAGAATCTACATTTTACACATGTATTTTCTCTATTTTACTTGACTAAGTCGAATGCTATTCAATGTTTTCATCACTCAACTCATTCGACTAGATTGTAAGTATTTTCATTGCTCGACTGTGAGTTCTGTTATCAATTATCACATCGATCGTTAGCACTCGACCTAGTTAAGTTCTTAAATATACCATACTTTCATATTCCATTTTTATTAAGTCAAGTACTAAACCTATACAACCAACTACGGTATTGTTCGACTAGTCGACTACTACTATACTGCACAATGATGAGTTTTGAGCCTACGCGGGCACCTATTCAGTAGGTTCAACTAATCGACTGTCACCAACGTAAATAGAAAAAATTTCTAAGTATTGAAATTCATTCAAATAAAAAGGAAGACATGAGCACTCGACCATTCATGGCTAACTACTTACGGTCGATCACACATAGTCGACCACGAAGACTCGACCATTCATGGCTAACTACTTACGGTCGATCACACATTGTCGACCACGAAGAGTCGACCATTCATGACCAACTACTTGCATTCGACCATTCACAAGTTGACTTCTTGCAGTCAACTGCTCACAGTTGATCATTTGTGCTCGACATTGGGTCCACAAACTATGTAGAGTCTAGCGCTCGACCATAAGTGTCGACCTAGCCATAACAGCTCACACGAGAGAGCTCTACCATCACAGCGTATGACATGAGCGCTCGACCATAATTATCGTTACACAACCATATCGACTTATACGAAAGTGCTATACAATCACAACATACGACATAAGCACTCGACCTTAAGGGTTAACCCCTTTCAGGAGACACCTTACTCCAAGCATATTGATTCACACAAAGAGTGATCTACCATCATAGTCAACATGAGCATTGGACATGAGTGCTCAACTATAAGTGTTCACCCCTCTAAGGCACACTTCACCATGTGGAACTTTCAATGATAAACCTCTCTAATCACCATGCTACGATTAAGATGCCAAACAGGAGCGGTCGACCTAGTCGGCCCTGAAAAAATGTCGAGCCTTCAAACAACTAAAAACACTCTCTGTAACACCCCCTGACCCGACCCGGCTGGATCGACCCAGGAAGTGCTACCGGGTTTTCAAAACTTTCTTATTTCTGTTTATAAACTGAAATCCATATAATATGTAATTTAAAAATCTTTTCGAGTGAGCCCATCAAAAATTATTTTCAAAAATTTCGGCAGAGTTCCGTTTGTTTTTCGGATTTCCCAAAACCTGTTTTCAAATAAAACTCAAATCACAAACAATTCACAAAAACACTTCAAATCTCAATCCATTCAAATGCGCACTCTGCCGTTTAGTGCGACTTTCAATCAGTTTATAAAACAATTCAGTAACTACAATCCTTTTGAAAAGGGCAAAACAGAAAGCATAAAATAATTAATTACAACACATAATTACAAAACATAATTACAAAATCCTCTGTATATGCATGCAGATTTAATTACATTATACACAAGTACTTATATAATTAACTACCCCAAAAGATGCTGTGACTCTGAGCTCTTCTCTGCAGCTGGTGCCTCTTCAGTCTCTTCCGTCCTCGGTATCTTTATTACCTACGCGTTAGAAACAAAACTAACGCGCTAAGCAATACTGCTTAGTGGGTGTACACTAAAGTAAATGGTAATATAATATTAAACAATATATGTAAATTCAGACATTCAAAAGTGTATATAAACAATAAAACTTAAAACCAGTACTTTCAGAAATAGAAATATTTATAACAAACATTTTACAATTACTGAAACTAAGTAAACAGACAGTATTTCAAATTTTTCTGGAATTCAGTTTCATATCATTTCTTTGTTTTCCATAACATTTCCTAATCATAAATTCTCAATTTGGCCCGTGATACACATAACAGGGTGTATAGGACGGGATTACGGGTTTTACAGTCGGGTTTCCCATTTCATATGAAATGGTATCCCTATATAAACAGTCGGTTTCCCATTTCACGAGGAAATGGTATCCGTGATAACAGTCGGTTTCCCATTTCACAAGGAAATGGTATCCGTAATCAATAATCAGAGACAATATACATCACGGTGCAGTACTGCCATAAATTCACCCAATTGACATGTCCATCTCCTATATCCAAATATCCCTATACATATATCAGGGCCGTTCAAAATATCATAACAATTTAGTTCTTTGGTTTCAGAAATCACGAATATCAATTTCAGTTAAAATCCATAAAACAAAAATTATAAACCAGGTTTTGAAATGAATATCCATAAGAGCAAATTATTGTCCAACAATATGCAAAAATATAAACAAATCCATACGAATATATATATATATATATATATATATATATATATATATAAAATCCAATATAAACAAATCCATACGAATATATCTAAAATCCATAACAATCAAAACATTTATCAAAACTAAGTTTCAGAAACGTGTGTACACCAACCTGGATACTGATTTTCTCGCGACTATCACGGTTCTACGTTTTCTTTTCCTTTCCCTTTTCTTTCTCTTCCACCTTTTCTTTCTTTCTTTCTCTCTTTCCTTCCTCTTCTCTTCTTCTTCTTCTTCCTTTTCTTCTTTTTCTTCTTCCTCTTCTTCTTCTTCTTCTTCTTCTTTCTTTCTTCTTCTTCTTTCTTTCTTTCTTTCTTCTTTCTTTTTTTTTTTCTCGGTCTCTCACTCTCTCTTTTCTCTTCTCTGTTTTTTTTTTTTTGTGGCTTCTGCGAGAAGCCAAAATTTTTTTTTATATTTTTCGGTCGTCGCGCCACCAGGTCGCGGTACTCACTGGAGCATTTCCACCGCCTTCATCGCGAGCACACCTCGCGGTACCATGGTCGCGCTGGTGGTCGCGTTGCTCACTGCCAGAATTTGACATTTTCATCGCGAGCAGTTCATCGCGATCTGTGGTCGCGGTGACTGGTCGCGATGCTCACTGCCAAGAATCACCATTTTTCATCGCGAGCTGTGGTCGCGATGACCAGGTCGCGATACTCACTGCCTCAGTTTTCAATTTTCATGCATCATTTTCGACCGTTCAATTTGATCCACCTGGAAACCATAAAATAAACATACATTTAATTACATTTTGCACCCCTCATATCATAAATTTTATATCCACATATTTAAAATTAATTATTCGAAATCCGGGATGTTACACTCTCTACCAAAAAGAACTTTGATTACAAGAGCCGTAGCCAGATCGAGTCATCCTACCATGATCGAAACGAGCGTTGCAATACGTAGAGATATGACAAGTCTTCCTTCTTACGTGACAAATCATATGACATGGTCGAATACACCAATACAAAATCTTGAGGATTGCTAACTTATGCATTTAATCACTAAATTGAAGGTGCCAAATGCTAAAGTACTTGACTAAGTAATCAACCTACTTGTACCCACTCTAATAGGAGGATTGACCCTCTTTGAGCATCGTTCGATACACTCGACTGTAGTGTAAGTAGGCATATGGTCACATATACTTTCAACTAATGAGCAAGCTTGCTTAAGGGCACTTGAAGAAGCATTCGACTATTGTTGTTAGACTATTAGTAGAGTAATCGAATTATCACCTCATGAGCTACCAGCATTGAAGGTTCAAACTTTCCTTAAGACGTCATGGCGCTTGGCGCACTCGACAATACAATAGAGTAGTCGACCTTATCAAAGCATTTCTCAAGGTAGAAGAACAATCTATCATTTGCATTCGACTCACTCGACCATATGATGAGTAGGTGTTAAACCACTCACATTTCTCATTGGAAACATGAGAATTAGCACTAGACTAAATAGTTAACTAAGTTGATTTTTTTCCCCAGTAAACGAGTAAGACCAACTAATGATGTTCGACATGCTCGACCATACATTAATCAGATATACAACCACCAACACTTTTACTGTCGAAGCAAGCTTCCCATTAGGGGCACATAAAGATATGCTCATAAAAGTATGTCCACCCAGGGACTAACCAATCTAGACGTTCTTCCTTTTTTGGCAACCTTTAGTCGACTGACACTGGTAATCAGGAACCCTAAGGGTATGCTAAGTTCAGATGGTTCTAGCTCTTGATCCAAAGGCACAAATGGCTTGATTTTTGCCGTTGTGACGGGTTGTACGACTACTCTTATAGGAACACCCTCATACATGGTCCAAGGGATTCCCTCAAATCTTTGCTCTTGACAAGCATCGACCACGATCACTAAAGCTTCTTCCGCTGCTGACTCTCCCTAAGAGTCGCTCGACCATAGGCTGTCGACCACTCACAGTCAACTACTAACAAACAATTACTCACAGTTAAACACTTATACTTAATTACCTATGGTTGAGCCATTCAACCATCAATAGTCAGTCGACAGACGCTAGTCGACCATTACATTGGTCGACCGTAATTACTTCCGTGTGAGTGACATCAAGGATCGGTCGATAGACGTTAGTTGACCATTACATGGTCGACCATTGTTACTTATATGTGGATGACATCACGGATCGGTCGATAGACGTTAGTCGACCATTACATTAGTTGACCATCGTTACTTATATATGGGCGACATCACGGATCGATCAATGGTTGCTGGTCGACCATTACATTGGTTGACCGTCGTTACTTTACATTTGTCGACCATCGTTACTTCCATATATGCAACATCACGATCGATCGATAGACGCTAGTGAACCACATTGGTCGACTGTCATTACTTTCATTTGGGCGACATCACTAATCGGTCAATAGACGCTAGTCGACCATTACATTAGTCGACCGTCGTTACTTCCATATAGGTGCCATTACGGATCAGTCCACAGATGCTACTCTACCATTATATTGGTCAATTGTCGTTACTTCCATATGGGTGACATCACAAATCAGTCGACAGACGCTAGTCGACCATTACATAGGTCGACTATCATTACTTCCATGTAGCCGACATCAAGGATTAGTCGATAAACACTAGTAGACCATTACATAGGTCGACCATCGTTACTTTCATATGGATAACATCACGGATCCATCGACAGACACTAGTCGACCATTACATTGGTCGACCGTCGTTACTTACATATAATCGACATGAAGGATCAATCAACAGACGCTAGTCGACCATTACATTAGTCGACCGTTATTACTTCCACGTTGGTGACATCAAGGATCGGTCGACAAACGCTAGTCGCCCATTACATAGGTTGACCGTCGTTACTTCCATGTAGCCGACATCACAGATCAGTCGACAGACGCTAGTCAACTATTATATTGGTCGACCATTGTTACTTTCACTTAGATGATGTCAAGGACCAACTGGCAGATACTGGTCGACTGTCATTAATCAATCATTGATGAGACAGTCTAGTCGTCATCTTGACAAGTTATCAGTGTTCCAAAGCTCTTCGACTTTGAGATTTGACTATCTCATTGTCACTCGACATATTCGACTAGTGGTAGAACGAATGCACGATGAACCTATGCCTCTACCTGGCAAAACGTTTATCTACACATTGGCGACCTAGTTGACTGGACTATGGTCGAGTCACTACTTAACAACATAGCATGGTCGACACGACCATAAATTCTCCCACTGACGAAGAAATCTTCTCTTCAGGGGCATATAAAAAACACATTTGCATATGATCGACTATACTGAAGCCTCATGTTCGACTGGTAGACTATTGGCCAAACTACATTAATTGACCACCAATTCTTCCATTGGGGTACAACTATTCTCATGCAATTCGTTCAATGCAGTAGACTCATTGACATAAGCTGAGACGTTAAAGTTAAGTAGTTTAGGGGCAAACTGTAGTGGCAAAAATCAGCCAAGCCCAATCATCAGGCCCAAACACATGTGAAGTATAAGGCCCACCTTATAAGCTTATACGTTCAAGTTACATCAAATAGGCTCAAGGCTCAATCTCTGGCAAAATCACTTCTCTTAGATTTAAATACAAAGGCCCAGAATGAATTAGACTCAATCCAGAGATAGCAATGTGATCTTAAGCTCAAAACCCGAGTCCATGAAGTTACCAAACTTCCATTTGAATTCCAGACCAGGTTAAGGTCAAAATATTTTTGTATTTTAAAATCTTTTACATTGAGCCCATTAAAATTGTTTTTTTTTAAAAAAAAATTTGACAGAGTTTTATCTGTTTTTCTGACTTTCCAAAACCTGTTTCTAACAAAAGTTCAAATAACATAAGATCAAACACTTCGAAATTCATTTCTCAATCATTTGCACACTCTTCCATTTAGTGTGACTTTCCAAACATTTTTAACAAAACTATCAATAAACAATATTTAAACAAAATACTAAAATCTCATATGTTTAATCCATTTGAACTACCAAATACACATTTACAAAATTAATATTGTAACACCCCCCGACCCGGGGAGCGCTACCGGTTTTCAAAACTTTCAAAATCAGTTTTATACGTTTCAAAAATCATTGTGAGCCCATAAAAATAATTAAACTTTTTACGAAAATCCGGCAGAGTACCGTTTGTTTTTCGGACTTTCCAAAACCCTGCTTTTACACAAAACAATTCCAATTCAATTTCCAACAACACTTCTATACAATTTCAAACAGTTGCGCACTCTGCCGTTTAGTGCGACTTATCAAAATAGTTTCTAAAATAAAATAAATCGAACTTAAACATTTACAATCACTTTGATAATAAAATACAGAAATCATAAACTAGTTAATTACAAAACATTTTACAAAACATATTTACAAATTCCCTGTATATGCATGCTTTCAGAATATATATACACATAACAAAAATATAGCTACCCAACTGTACAATTTCTGTGACTCGGTCTGCAACTTGCTCTTCCTTCAGTCTTTAGCTTCCTCCGGATTCCTGGTACCTACGCGTTAGACACAAAACTAACGCGCTAAGCATAAAGCTTAGTGGGTGTACTAAAAACTCAATTAAATAACTCACAATATAATTGTTCTTTAAAGAAGCAATAAACCACAATATGATTTTCATTTCTAAATCACTTTCAAAACAATTAAATTAATAATGAAACCAACATATGAATTCGATCCATCAAATCATTCAGTTCAGTTTCAATTCAATCATTTCTGGCCCACTAGAATACTAAACATACTCGGACTGGAATATGGGTCAAGCTCCCAACCCCCAGAACGAATTCTGAGGAGGTACGTGTCTCCCAACTCTAGGACCGTGGGTACGGAACCTAGAGAGGTACATAGCTCCCTATCCCAGGAACGAATACTTGGGAAGGTACATTAACTCCCAACCCCCAGGACGAATCCTGAGGAGGTACGTATCTCCCAGCCTCTGGACGAATCCAAGAGGAGGTACATCAGTATCATCAATATCAATCAATTAGTATCAGCGCAGTACTGCTCAGTAAAACCCAGCTGGTATACCAACCTCCTATATCCATTTCTATGTCTACGTATCCTAGGGCCGTTTCCGATAAACCAAATTCGCAAGAAATGTCACAATAATTACTCAATAACAATAATTACTCAATAAACATACAAATCACATAATATTCTTCAAGAAACATATTCAATAAGTTTACGAAAATCAAAATCAAGTATTTTAACGAAATCGAAATGTTCGAAATTACAATTGAAATATAATCTATCATAAAATCGGTCCGAAATCAACCATAGATCTACAAATCATCAATTTTACATATAGATAAACACTTTTCATACGAATAATCGAAATCGAAAACTTTTAACGAAATCGAAAACGAACGAAAACGAGAAACGAAAACGAAAACAAAACAATAACGAAAGACTTTTCGTAATGGTTCCGAAAACAAAAGTATACCAACCTCGGTACCGTTTTTCGTTCGAGAAATCGCGGTTCCACGATCTCTTTTTCCTTTTCCTTTCTTTCTCTTTCTCCTTTTTCCTCTTCTTCTTCTTTCTTCTTCTCTCTTTCTTCTTTTTCTTCTATTTTCTCTCTTTTCTCGGCTCTTTCTCTCTCTTCTTGCTGTCTCTCTTTTCTCTCGCTTCTGCGAGAAGTTTCTCTTTTTTTTATATTTTTTTCGCTACCGCGACCGCCGTCGCGACCTGTGGTCGCGCCACCAGGTCGCGATGCTCACTGGAGTGCGCGCACCGCCTTCATCGCGAGCGCGCCTTGGTCGCACGAGTGGTCGCGCTGCTCTCTGCCCGATTTTGACAATTTCATCGCGAGCAGTCCATCGCGACCTGTGGTCGCGGTGGCTGGTCGCGATGCTCACTGCCCGGTTTTGCCATTCTCATCGCGAGCAAGCCATCGCGACCTGTGGTCGCGGTGACCAGGTCGCGATGCTCTCTGGTCCAGTTTTCCAATTTTTTTCCTTCTTTCATTTTTCACTATTCAATCCGGTCCGCTGGAAATCATAAAATAAACATACATTTAATTACATTTACACCCCCTCAAATAGTAAAAATTTATTTTCACATATGTCACATATATCAAAAATTCATTACCCGAAATCCGGGATGTTACAAATATATTACAACTTTTCCATTTTCTATATATGCATGCTTAAATAAATAATTTACAAACAAAGTTTAAGTAAAACTACCCAAGAGTAATATGACTCTGAATCTTCTTCTGCAGATATCACCTCTTCAGTCTTTGTCTCCACTGATATCTCTATTACCTATGCGTGATAAAAATCAATACGCTAAGTATATTACTTAGTAGGTGTATACTAAATATATTTGCCGAAATCACAAAATAACTTTCAAAATAAAATGTCATAACAATATTATATCAAAACATACTATTACTTTAAATAAATGAAATAAATCCTTTGTTTGTTAATCATACGAAAATGAATTAAACTCTTTTATATAAATTTTAATTCAATTCTTTTCAATCCCGGCCCTTTGGTATACTTAACATAACTTTCTGGACTGGAATATGGGTCGTTCGATATCGACCACTCGGTGGTTACCCGCCGAACCTAATGAGTTTCCAATTTGACATAAACCACTCAGTGGCTGCCCGTCAAATAGTATCATAAGCATCAATTTTTCGACATCGATCACTCGGTAGCTACCCACCGGAATAACTCCCTACCCTAGGATCAGGTACTCGGTACCTGCTCATAATCCTTAGGGTGGTACGTAGTATCATTATCGGTGCAGTACTACTAAAATAACCTAACTGGTATACCAACCTCCTATATCTGTTTCCTATGTTTAAGTATTCTAGGGCCATTTCAAGTTATCTCTCACAATACACAGTTTTTAACTTTCATTTCAAATCATTTCATTCCTTTCCAAATCAACAACTAAAATTCTCAAATCTCAATCAAATTCAACAAATATAATTTCCAAACAATATTCGTAAAACCTTTACATTTGACTGATTTGAGAACATACGATTATTTCAAACAATATGCTTAAACAATTATTTCTAACATATATGTTATAAACGAAATGCGATTAAAGTCAAATATTCAAACAAACTAAAGTATAGAAAAATAAATATACTAACAAAATCCATAAAGATTTTTCCAAACTCATTTATTTCAAGGTATGAAAATTCTCAGCAAAGTACATAATTAAAACCATAAAGTTTTCATAACTGAGTGTACACTAACCTGGATACCGTTTTTCCGAAACCTTTCTTTTCTGAAAGTTCTTTTTCTCCTTCTCTTTCTCTTCTCTTATTCCTCATTTTTTCCTTCTCCTTCTTCTTCTTCTTTCTTTCTCTTTTTCTGATCTCTCTATTTTCTTTTTGGCTTCTTCGTGAAGCTTCCACCGCCTCTTATTTTGTTTTTATAAACATTTGGCTGTCGCGACAGCGTATCGCGATATATGGTCGATTTCCTCCTTTTTATCGCGAGCGCCCTATCGCGATCCTTAGTCGCAGTCTTGGGGTCGCGATACTCATTGCCAAAATTTTCCTCTCCCTTTCATGCACTATTTCTGGACTGCTCCACTTGGTCCACTTGTATACCTAAAATCAACCCTAGTAAATACATTACATCATTTTCACATAATTAATAATACTTAAAGGTACTTTTCGTTATTACAGAAAATTAAGGATGTTACACTCACTCTGAGTGAGGGTCACACAATTTTATTCAAGAAAGTTAGAACAATTCTGACATCTACGCAATTTTCCATTCTCTAAACAATTCTGACAATGCTCAGAATTCAACATTTTTCAACTTCAAAAGCAGACTTTAATCACTATGATATTGCATTATTCATCGTCTACCATCGCCAAGCGATTTTCGGCCAACTCTGATTGCCACGATCGCTGTTCACTCACAACGCCGATCAACATTCTTTCAAGACTTCGATAATTGACGATCGCCTTCCAATATACAGGAAGCATTTCTAATATCTCTTTACTTTCTACGCGTATTTACCTTTCAGTCTACTGACTTGACCGTCGGAGCATATTTAGCTGGCACCACCCTGATGTCCCAAGTGTTCTATGGGTCAAGTGTACTTTGGTTTTGCATGTTTTAGTGCCCCGATCATCACCCAACCATTTTTGTGGTCGACAAAGTGCACTGATCATCACTCTACCGTTTTCGTGGTCTACATATATGTAATTTGTGCTAAAAATTTTTATCAAAATTATTTTCATATTTATTATTTTATAAAATTAAAATGCAAAACAAATTAAAAAAAAAAAATAGGTGACCTCCATGGAGAAAACTGTCTTCCTCTTCCCTTCATCTGGTAGTGATATTCTTTTAATAAAAAAATATTTATGATTTTATATTATTTTATAATTTTTTATATTATTTAATTAGACATATTTAAAAAAAAGGTCAATTATTAGGGACAAACATTGTTAATTATGTATTACAAGTATGAGGGCAAATTCGTTTTTTAATATCAATATCTCATTATTAAGGCAAAATAGTCAATTTCTACCATTAAAATTTTAATCATATGGATTAAAATGATGTATTTATAATAATTTAGTGGTTATAAAAATTAAAAATATAAATATGAGGATTAAAATAAAATTATGTACCAAATTTAAAAAAAATATATATATGAGGACATGTCTCGCTCCATAATGGAGCGATCGTTAGCAGCAGTCACCTAAGGCGACTGCTGCTAGCATGCCTCTTCTTATTTATATTTAGGAAACTTGAATTAAAGTAACATTTCATTTAGAGCGAAATTTATTTTGGTTCATATCTTTTTTCAAATTATTATTTTTTATTATTTGTTTCATTGTTTAGCTCGTTTGGTCTCTTACTTTTTAAAAATCTATCAATTTAGTCCTTTTAACAAAAGTTTTGACAGTCAAACATGAAAGAATATGTAAATTGACTATTTTACCATTAACTTTCAATGACTAATTTAAAAATATGATTTTACCTTTTATTTTTTAAAATATAAAAAATTAACCTTAACTTGTATATCCACTAAAAATCTAATATATGTCAATAAGAAAATTAAAATTACAAAATAAACAAAATTTATAAGAAAAGTTGCTACATACTACAAATTAATTGACACCAAATTTTAAAACCTTCAAAATAGAGAAATCAGTATAACGATAATTAATTTATAACAATTTAATAATTTAAAATAAACACTTCAAATTAATATTAAAATATAAAAATAAATTTTATAATGAAAATAAATTATAATAAATTAAAAATAAAAAATAAAATAAATTATTAAAGTAATAAAAAATTTTAAAAATAGTTTTTGAAAATGTTAGGAGAGGAGGGATTATTATTTTCAAAAATTATAAATTTTTAATGAATATTTTTAAAAATAAAATAAATTTTTAAAAGTAATTTTTATAGTTTTTTATATTTTTATTTTTTCAGTAGTTATTATTTTATTTTTAGAATTTAATTTTTATGTAATAATTTTTTATTTATTTTTTAACCTTAATATTTATTTTTATGTCTAAAGACTGAAATGCCTCTAACACCATTAAATTTGACTAACTAGTGACTAATAGAATGTGTAAATTGATGAATTTTTAAAAAATTAAGTACCACGCAAGTTAAAAAAGAAAATATTGGTCAAAAAGTAATAATTCACCAAAATGATTTTTGCCCTTTAATTTAACATATGTGCTTATAGACTAAATTTTGTCATTTATACCGATGATTTTTTAAGAATATAAATGAATTTTGAATTTCAATATCCTTTATCGAAAATTTAAATTACAGAAGCAACGAAATAGATTCCGAATTGTATCATCAATCGAAGAACGGTCACTATTGGAAATAATTTGAATTTTAAATTCATTGTCTTATTATTAAAATAATAAAATATGTACTCATTGACTTAATAATAGAGAGTTTGGTTGGAAGACAAAGTCTCTCTCCTGATTTTTCTTCCCTAATCCACTCACTATACACGTTTAATTTAGTTTATAATTTTTTGAACGTTATATTTCTTTTTCTTTACTATAAATACAGACTGAGTATTACCAATTTAAATCATTCAGTATACAAATAAACCAGTTTTCAAAAAGCATTTAGTGCAGTTTCGAAATCTACAAAAAGCTTTGTCTAGTGCTATTATACTTTTTGCTTCACAAGCAAAAAGCAATTTCACTTTCTGGTTCTTTTACCCAAGCAAACAGCAATTCAATTTTTTTTATTTATTTCCAAAGCAAGCAGCATCTATTTACGGCCACTGTTTCCAAATCAAAGCATCAAAATTTATGTTCTACTTTTATTTTCGGATTCAAGCAACAAAAGAAAAAAAATTATGTTTTATATATTTTTTTTACTTTCTGATTCTGAGCAATATTTGAGGTGTTAGTATTTTAATTTTTTTCAGTACAAAGAATTTCAAGACAGAGATAATTTTGGGCTGTTTTATCCTGGGGACAACGAGACTGTATACTGTTTGTATAAAATTTGGGCAGAGTCGTAAAATATCTTAAAGAAAGCAACCTAGTTCGCGACTCAACCCAAATTTGGTATTTTTATTTTATTTTGCAATAGCATATTTTTTGTATTTGGTAATCTGCAGCAACAATTTTTAGATGATTTCTTCTGCTACCATGACTACAGATATTATTAAAACTACAACTGATCGGAACAAACCTTTTCATTTTGAGAGGATTCATTTTAAAAGATTGAGGCAGAAAATACTATTTTTCTTAACTATAAAAAAGTTGCTTATATTCTCACTACTGAAAAACCAATTCTGCCTCTTCCTCCTACTGCACCAAAAGAACACGAATCTTGGGTCGAAAATAATTTTCAATGCAATAATTATATTCTTAATGGTCTATCTGATGATGTATATGACTACTACAACTCTAACAAATTTGCTAAAGAAATTTGGGATGCACTTCAGAAAAAACAAAATACAACACAGAGGAGGCTGGAGCAAAGAAATATGCCGTCAGTCGATACATAAAATATCAATTGACTGATGACAAATCTGTATAAGCCTAATTACATGAGCTACAAAAGATTGCACACGAAATCATCTCTGAAGGTATGTCTTTGGATGAACAATTTCAAATTGCTATTCTAATTGATAAATTGTCTCCTAGCTGGAAAAACTTTAAAAGTGTACTTAGGCACAAAACTAAATAATTTTCTTTAGAGAGTTCGATTACTCGTCTTCAGATTGAAGAAGAAGCTCGTAAACAAGATTAAAATGATGAAGTACTTGTTATTTCTAATAATAATACTAAAAAGAATTCCACCTCTATTATTCTGAAACCCAAAGGAAAAAATTTGAAGAATTAGAATCGTAATTATCAAAATCGTAACAACCAAAATCGCAACAATCATAATAAGAATAATCCACAGAATCAGAATAGACAGCAACTCCCCCTTAAGAAATGATTCGGGACAGTTCACATGTTATAATTGTAACAAGCCAGGCCATTTGGCTCGAAATTGTCGGAATAGGTGTCGTCCTGTACCATAGGCGAACCTTACCGAAGAGCAACTTATTGCTATGATTTCTGAAATTAATATTATTGGTGGATTCAAGGGGTGGTGGGTAGATACTGGCGTTTCTCGCCATGTTTGCTATGATCGTGCAATGTTTAAATCATATTCTGAAACTGTGGATAAGAAAGTGTTGTTGGGTGATTCTCACTCCACTATTGTTGCTGGTACTGGTGAGGTGGAATTGAAGTTTACCTCTGAAAATGTTATCATTCTTAAGGATGTACTGCACACTCCAGAGATGAGAAAGAATTTAGTTTCGGGCTACCTTCTTAATAGGGCTGGGTTTACTCAAACTATTAGGGCTGATTTGTATACCATTACTAAAAACAACGTATTTGTTAGGAAAGGGTATGCAATTGATGATATGTTCAAATTGAATGGTGAGATGAATAAAATTGTTTCTTTTACTTACATGTTGTGTTCTTTTAATACTTAGTATGCTGGAACTTTGTTATGTTAACAAACACATAATTAAGAATATTATTAATTTAGAACTGATTCCTAAATTGTCTGTGAATAATTTTAATACATGTGAATTTTGTAGTCAAGCTAAAATTATCAAAACCCCACATAAATCAGTTCTTAGAGAATCAGAACCACTTGATTTGATACATTCTGGTATTTGTGAACTTGATGATGTATTGACTAGAAATGGAAAATGCTATTTTATTACCTTTGTTGATGATTGCTCTTATTATACATTTGTGTATCTTATGAAAAATAAAAGTGAAGCGTTTGATATGTTTAAATTATTATTTTTACAGAAATTGAAAATCAATTTAATAGAAAAATGAAGAGATTTCGCAGTGATAGAGACGCTGAATATGATTATGGTATTTTTAATGAATTTTACAAAACTCACGGAATTATACATGAAAAAACTGTACCTTATTCTCCTGAAATGAATAGTAAGGCTGAAAAAAAAAACTTTTACTGAGTTTATAGTTACTATTTTACTTAACTCTAGTGCTGCTTTTCATTGGTGGGGAGAAATTTTATTGATTGTTTGTTATGTATTAAATAGAGTTCCCAAATAAAAAAGTAATATATCTCCTTTTGAAGTATTTAAAAACAAGAAACCTAATTTGTCTTATTTTAAGACTTGGGGTTATTTGACCTATGTTCGAATTCCTGATCCTAAAAGGAATAAGCGTGCTAGTAGAGCATATGGATGTGTATTTATTGGTTATGCTGTGAATAACAAAGCTTACAGATTTTTTTACTTGAATAATCATGTTATTATTGAATCGAATGATGCTGATTTTTATTAACATAGATTTCATTTTATATTGAAGAATAGTGGGGGCTCAACATCTAGTAAGATGCCTATGGTTAGAATTAATGAGGAAGTAGATTATGAACCTAAGAGAAGTAAACAAGTCTGGACTACTAAAGATTATGGTTCTGATTTCTATGCATATACCTTAGAAGAGGATCCTCATACTCTCCAGGAAGCCTTATCTTCTTTAGATGCTAATTTATGGCAAGAGGCTATTGATGATGAAATGGACTCGCTTGGGTCTAATAGAATTTGGCATTTAACACACTTACCTTCAGGTTGTAAAACAACAGGTTGTAAGTGGATTCTTAAGAAGAAACTGAAACCCGATGGCATGGTTGATAAATATAAGGCTCGTCTTGTAGCCAAAGGGTTTAAACAAAGAGATAATGTAGATTTCTTTGACACATTTTCACCTGTTACTAGAATTGTATCTATTTGTGTGTTATTTTCTCTTGCTGCTATACATGATCTTGTTGTGCACTAAATGGATGTTAAAACTGCTTTCTTAAATGGTGAATTGGAAGAAGAGATTTATATGGATCAACCCGAAGGTTTTATTATTCTTGGTCAAGAAAACAAAGTGTGTAAACTTGATAAATCTCTTTATGGTTTGAAACAGACACCTAAACAGTAGCATGAAAAATTCGATAATCTTGTTATCTCACATGGCTTTAAAGTGAATGAAAGTGGTAAGTGTATTTATTATAAATCAAAAAATAACATTTGCATTATTCTATGTCTCTATGTGGATGACTTGCTTATTTTTGGTTATACTATTTATGTCGTGAATAATGTGAAATTTATGCTTTGTGCTAATTTTGATATGAAAGATCTCGGAGAAGCAAATGTAATTCTAGAAATTAAAATTATTAGGTCTGAAAAGGGAATTTATTTGGATCAATCTCATTACATTGAAAAGATCTTAAAGAAATATAATTACTTTAACTATAAACCAGCATGTAGTCCTTATGATCCTAGTGTTAAGTTGTTTAAGAACACCAGAAACGGTGTTAGACAAATTGAGTATGCGAGCATCATTGGTAGTCTTCGATATGCTACTGATTACACTAGGCTAAACATAGCTTATGCTGTGGGATTACTATGCAGGTTTACCAATAGACCTAGTATTGAGCAATGACATGCTATTGAAACGGTCATGAGGTACCTTAAGAGAACTATGAACCTTGGATTACATTATCATAAGTTTCCCGCTGTCCTAGAAGGATACATCGATGCTGATTGGAATACCCTTTCAGAAGACTCCAAGGCAACCAGTGGCTATATGTTTAGCATAGATGGAGGTGCTATTTCTTGGAAGTCTAAGAAATAGACTATATTGGCTCAATCAACAATGGAGTCAGAAATGATAGCACTAACATCAGCTAGTGAAGAAGCGGGTTGGTTAAGAAGTCTCTTATCTGAAATCCCTTTATGGGAAAAACCGATTTCAGCTGTCTTGATCCATTGTGATAGTACCGAGGCTATTGCAAAGATTCAGAACCGTTATTATAATGTAAAAATGCAACAAATGCGTCGCAAACACAGTAATGTTAGAGAATCTCTCTATTGGAGCTATAAGAGTGGATCATGTACGTACTGATGATAACTTGGTTTGATGAAAGGATTAGTTAGAGAGAAGGTTTTCAAAACCTTAAAAGAAATGGGACTAATGCCCTTAGAGTGATGGCTTACTCATGATAGTAACCCAACCTATAGACTGGAGATCCCAAGAATTAGGTTCAATAGGTATTAACAAGTTATTAAATGATTAGCAATGAATCATGCTATTATATAAGTCTATATGATATATTACATGAAGCATGATATCCTGAAGCGATATAAGGATGAGTTTATTTTAAACTCTTAATGAGTTCTATACTCTATGTGGAGTGGAGTACCTAGCTACAGGAGTACTCTTAATAGACTCAACTAAGTGAATGTGAAAGTGTGGCCGTTTTCTATGGAATTTTGGGCAAATTTTCTAGAGCATTCACTATACTGGGATACACGTGCATAGCCGTAAAACACGAATTTTTTGACCTCACCCTAATAGGGTTGTGTGTGAGATGTTTGTTAGAGATAGAGTTCAAAACTACAAGTTACTCTAGTTTAATCTAAATCATCTATATTATGCAAAGGTTCAAGTCGATAGGCACTTTTATTTATGCACAATTTTATACTATAGTATATTACTCGATGAAAAATATTTTTTAAAATTTAAGTGGGAAATTGTTAGAAATAATGTGTATTTTAAATTCATTGTCTTATTATTAAAAAAAAAATAAAACATGTGCTGATCGACTTGGTAATAGAGAGATTGGTTGAGAGACCAAGTCTCTCTCCTAATTTTTCTCCCTTAATCCACCCACTATGCACGTTCAATTTAGTTTATAATTTTTTTAACGTTATATATATATATTTTTTGGCTATAAATACTGACTGAGTATTACCCATTTAAATCATCCAGTATACACATAAACCAATTTTCAAAAAGCATTTTGTGCAATTCCGAAATCTACAAAAAGCTTAGTCTAGTGCTGTTATATTTTTTGTTTCACGAGCAAAAAGCAATTTCACTTTCTGGTTCTTTTACCCAAGCAAACAGCAATTCAATTTTTTTTTATTTCCAAAGCCAGCAGCATCTATATACGGCCACTGTTTCCAAATCAAAGCAACAAAATTTATGTGCTTCTTTTATTTCCGGATTCAAGCAATAAAAGAAAAAAAATTATGTTCTTTTATTTCAGGATTCAAGCAACAAAAGAAAAAAAAATTCTGTTCTATATATATTTTTTTCTTTCCGATTTCAAACAGTATTTGAGGTGTTAGTATTCCCATTTTTTTTAATATAAAGAATTCCGAAACATATGTGATTCTGGGTTGTTTTATCCCGATAATGATGAGATTGTATACTATTTATACAAAATTTAGACAGAGTAGCGAAATATCTTAAAGAAAGTGACCTAGTCTACAACTCAACCCAAATTTGATATTTTTTATAGTATTTTATAGAAGTATAGGTTTGTATTTGGTAATTTGCAGCAACAGTCACGATCAATGGAAAGTTCCCTTTGGGCGCAATGTAAATATTCACACTTGATTTTAGTCTATATTCTAACAGAAAAGTACGAAAACAACAGTGAAAATATTTCCAAAATTCTTCCTTGTGTTTTTCTTTATTTCTCTCACTATTTGGGTAGCACGCACACCAAACCACTACCCTTTTATGTATATTTCTTTGGAATTTTTAATTGCACTTTCACCCATATTCTTCCGTGTGTTTTGCCGGTCATATTGCCATGTAACGGTATGAACAGTTTTCATCTGATAACTGCACATGCAGTTATTTGCTTTTAATACAAAAAAAAAAAAAAACAGCTTATTGTGGATGCCAGTTTGCCAACATATAACAAGTATATAGAGGTTGATTATTAGTGTGTTAGTGGATTGTTAATTTTTTTTTTTTTTTTTAGATATGACATCTTACGAGTTAGAGGACTATCGAGATTAAACTCTATTAGCACGACCTCGACATCTAATTCGATATCTGAAGCCATCTACGGTCTACTCCTAATCCGAACATTTACTTCCATATCGGAAGCCGTCTATTTCCAATAACGATTGTTAGTGTGGTAGTGGATAGTTAATGTTGTTTTTTTTTTTTTTTAAGATCTGACAACTTGCGGGTCAGAGGACTACTGAGATTAAACCATACTAGCATGACTATCTACTTTCATATCAGAAGCCGTCTACTTCCATATCAAAAGCCGTCTACTCCCAATAACGGGAGGCGTCTAGTGGGAAAATATATACACTATCTAGGTTTTTGAACCTTAGTGGCTTGAAGAGCTTGTGGAGCTCCAACCACCGAGGTAAGGAACTTTGGCTGGACTGTTAATTTAAATCTGCATGAAGATCATTTTACACTTCATAGAAATTAAATAATAAAACTAATATATATATATATATATATATATATATATGTTAACTCAAACTTTAGCAGTAATCTTGGAGTTAACAAGTAAGGAGAAAATACATCAAAATATCTCCCGGAGAAGATGTCCATAACATCTCTCTAAATACAATAAATCAAATACTCAAGAAATATTAATAACAGTTCCAAGAAACAACACTAAAATTAACATTTAAGGTATTTATCAATAATATACTTAAAACTAGATCAGAACGGTTGATAAAAATATTTGAATGTGCTCTGTAAGTGTTTGTACTACTTCTCTTGACTGACTTTTTGAAAAATCCACTTGAAAGAAGTCTGCAAGGACAGATAAAAGTTTAGGATTAGGGTGGTCGCCGGTGGTGCTCTGGCTACCACACTCCGACGCCCAAGTTAGTATAGAAAAATCTGCTTCTTAACTTTTTCATATGAACTAAAAAGAAACTAAAAAGGAATACAAGAGATATGAAAAAAGTAGCCAACCTTTTCAAATGGGTTTACATTGGTATTTATAGCCTTATGGAGACAGACATTTTCTCACAGTGTGCCACATGTCTTCTTGCCTATGGTCTATCATCCTTCTCTTCCTAACCTACTCCTATGTTTGTGTTTTCCCTTGGGTCTTGTGGTGAACACACGCCTCGAGTTAATGAGCTTTGAACAGGTAGAACATAAGGTATGACTCAGGACTCTTTCAGAACAGCCTGGAGCCTTATTGTATTCGTTCGCGTGGCTGAGATTTCTATGTGGCGCCCTCTGCTACTGACATTTAGAGATCCTCTTGTCCGTTGGTAAGGTTCCTTAGCCTGTAACACTAATTTCATGCGCCACTTTCCCTTCTTTTGTATGTGGTCCCCCATTCTTGTCCTTTAGCTAACCGTTTTCTTTTCTTCTTCTTCAAGCTTTTTGCCTTCTCACGTGTTATTCTCTTTTGTCTTATTCTCCATTGATATTTAGCTGTGTTTTAGGGATACTTAAAATATCTTTATGATAAGCAATCTTTGTGAATGATTTTCTACAATGTTAGAACACATTCTTATTTTGTGCTTCATGGACGACTGTTCCTGGAGGTTTAGTCTCCTAGACGAATGCTTAAATCTTTGAACCAAATTTTATATTAACAATATATATATATATATATATATATATATATATATATATATTAAATTAACAATAAAAAAGGGGCAAATTCAATTGCGTCCCAAATGGATCAAACTGATTCTTCTGTTAGTAAACCATTAGTCACACTTAACGGTTCTAAGAATATTTTGGTCTTTTACATGTTAATTTAAAAAAAAATAAAAAAATTATCTATCCAATCAGGATATGCCACATCATTCATTAATGTGAAATGGCATAAATACCCCCGATTAAAAAATAAAAAATAATATTAAATATTAAAATATTAAAAATTAATTTTTTTTTAAATGGATCTCTATCGTCCGTCAAGATTGATGGACATTGGAGGTCATATTGAAAAAAAAGAAAGTAATATGTACCATATTAAGAAAAAAAAAAAGATAGAGAAAGGAGATACATCAGAGGAATTAATTGTTATAATTATGATAATCTTCTCATTCAACTTCCTTAACTATTTATAAGCCTTACATTGAAATAAAATTCAACAACTACTAATCCTATAAAAAAGGAAATATAAATTCAATAATAAAGGAAATGCCTAAACTAATGCACCTACTAAACATGATGGAAGGAAAAGAGAAACATGGATCAAAGGCACAAGGCACTAACACAAACTATTGGCATTCATTACCCAACTAACTTTAACTAAATTGACTTAGTCTTCTCCTAAGAGATTGGCCTACATGATACCAACCATTAAGCATACATCATTCATTCTCCCTCGAATTATCTTTGTCCGCAAGAATGAAATTGAGATATTGATTATACTAGAGCTGACTCGAATTGATTTTGTCGGCCGAAAAATAATAAGAATGTGGGGAATTCTCAATCATAACTAGTTGCGTGAAGGGAGAAAAATTTGATTTATCGAATGAACGTAGCGGAAATAGGTTTTAAAATTTTTTTCTTTTCTTGAAAACTCTTTTCACAAAGATCTTGTTATTGTATATGTGCGAATTGAAACTTTAGACTACAATTATCATTGTTGCGTTTCTTGAATCTTTGACTTCTTGATTCACCACCAAACCTTCTGAGCTATAACTCGCGGTCTAACAATGCTTGTGTGGGCACGTCACGAATAAAGAGATGAAGATTGCAGAAAAGCGAAGAAGAGAACTACTTGTCCTTCTCCCTAGGCCAGCCCTGCAAGACAAAAGGGGTCAGAAAAAAAACTTTATTTTTTCTTCTCTCTTTTGGTCTAGCCGCTCACTTCTTTTCTTTAGGTTAATTGCTTATTTTTATTATCATATATATATATATATATATATATATATATATATATATATATATATACACACACACACACACACATTAGGTCTCTAGGGTTTTATTTGACCAAGTCAAAGTAGGATTCTAAATGCTATTTTATTTTGGTCATACCTAGAGTTTGAACCTTTGACCTCTAGGACTTTTAAATAATCTTATTATTTAAAATTCCTTTTGCATTAGTCAAGGTTCGAACTTGCAACGTTCTATTTAATAATTAAAATAATTAATAATTTTTATTTAATTATTAAATCTTTAATTAAATAATCATATTATTTAATTAATTCTCTTTAATTAAATCGTGTCACTTTCGTAACACTATTAATTGGACCATTTAATTAATTTACCGTGATCCTCATTACCATTAACCATAAGGGCTAACAAAAAGACCTAAAGGATCTACAGTTTTTTTTTTTTTTTTGGTACAATGAAGGGCTAAAAAACCTAGAAAAAACAGCTTCTAACAATTCAACAAAAACTTCCAGCATCCAGCTCAAGAAAGGTAGAGACATCAGGAGGAGGCAGAGGGTGGAAATCAGTTCCCAGCTCTCTTTGCTTGTCCAGACCAGCCAAGGAATCAGTAACCATGTTGCCTTCTCTAAAAATGTGCTTCACATCACAAATCCAACCACCAGATTTTGTAAAACTTTTACACTTAGCAATAAGATTAAACAGGGGGTGATTGATATTGGAATCCTTTTGCAAAAGCTTTACAACATCTGCAGAATCACTATCAAGTATAACATTCTTAAAACCACTGCTCTAGGCCAAATGAAGTCCCTCTAAAGCTGCCCATAATTCAGCTTCAATAACTGACACAATCCCCTTATTACTTGAAAAACCCTCTATCTAAACCCCTCTACTGTTTCTCAACACACCACCTGCATAAATGGAACCAGTTACAGTATTCCTCCCTCCATCAACATTAATTTTAATTCCTCCCTCATCAGAAGGCTTCCATATATTCTGCCTAACTCTAACAATTTTAGTCTTGCTAGGACTCTCATTGGCCACCAGCCAATCTTTGTAGAAACGAGAAATGATCAAAGTAGGCCAGTTAGGATAATTAAAATTATCATAAAAAACCCAAGAACATCGCCACTTCCACAAGAACCACAGAGTTGCAGCGAATATAAGAAAGCTAAGGAAGCTTCCATCAACAAGAGAATTGTTATTAAGGTTCCTAAGAAGCCAGGTACTAAAATCAGAACCCCTCCCACCTTACCCCAGCTCCGAATTCTTGCAGAAAAAAGAAACTTCCTCCCAAATTTCATAAGAGATACTGCAGTCCCTGAACAAATATTACATATCCTCCACCTCAGAGTTGCAGCGAGAGAAATAAGCATTACTAGAGAGTCCTCTAATGTTTCTTTGGAGGTTTGTAAGTAATTTAACATGGCAAACCAACCAAAGAAAGTGAGACAGTTTAGGAGGTAATCTGAGTTGCCAGATAAACCTCCAGTCCCACTTAGGCAAGCTGTCAACTTTACTTGCTACTTTATAAGCAGATTTCACCGAGAAAACCCTATCTTTTTTAAGCCCCCATATCTGCCTATTTGTGTTGTGACCTGTTTTATCAATACATATGTTGCAAATTTTGTGAACAGCAGTCCAAGGCAAGTTTCTAGTTAATTTGTCCACATTCCAGCTACCATCATCCAAGAGCCAGCACACAAATTTTCTTAGCTCCTCTTGGTCAAGGTTTCCAGTAGCATACTGCTGAAGGGTGCCAAGTTATGTGACCCATAAATCAATCCAGAATTTTATTTTGTCACCCTTTCATATCCTTTAAGACAGCCCCTGATGCAAGACTTTAGCCTTGATTTAATTCCCCTCCATATGCTAGACGAGGCACCATATTTGTTTATGGATCCATCTCCAACAGTGCAGTCTTTGAGGTACTTTTTATTTAGCAGCTGGCCCCAAAGACCTACTTCACCTTGTAACAATCTTCATCCTGCTTTGGCCAGCAATGCTTGGTTCATCACCTTCATCTTTTTGATGCCTAGCCTATCTTCATTTTTAGAATTGCACACAGTATCCCACTTGATAAGATGAACAAATTTCTTATCCGTAGTGTATCCCCATAAAAAATTTCTGTTGATCTTATCAAGTTTATAGCATACCTCACTTGGCATTTTGATGGATTGCATTGCATAGACTGGTAATGTAGAAGTGACTGCCTTAATGAGGGTAGCCCTACCAGCTAGTGATAGTGTAGCACTTTTCCACGAAGCAAGTCTCTTGAGGAATTTTTCACAAATTTCATTGTAGGTTCTGTTGTTAATCCTACCATGGATTAATGGACCCCCAAGTACTTGCCCAAATCCCTTGTGTCTGGCGACTCACACATATTAGAGATATTCGTAGCAAGTGGTTCCTTGACATTGCTCGAGCAATAGATTCTTGATTTGTTGAAGCTTATTTGTTATCCTGAAATGGTGCAAAAGCTGTCCATACACTCCTTCATAACCGCAACCTGTTTCACATTAACATTTCCAAACAAAATTAAGTCATCCGTAAAAAATAAGTGTGAGATCTCTAGACTCTCACACGAGACTTTGATAGTTTTCCAAGATCCCTCTATGATTTTCTGCATGATTGGATGAGAGAGCTTCTCCATGCATAAAATAAAGAGATACGGGGATAAAGGGTCTCCTTGTCTTAGGCCGCATCCTGGGGTAAAAGCCTCAAAGACTTCTCCATTAAGAGCCACCCTGAAATTGACACTCTAATACAATGCATTATGAGCTCAAACAGTTTTCCTTCCACTCCCACCTCGATAAGAACTTCTCTCACAAATCTCTACTGAAGCTTATCATAAGCTTTCATAAGATCAATCTTCCAAGCGAAAAACCCTTTCTTTCCTCTGGTGGTTTTGAACTTTTAAAGGACTTCTAGGGCCACAATAATATTGTCTTGAATTTGTCTTCCAGGTACAAATGCCACTTGATTGGAGCTGATTAAGTTCGGTAGTAGGTTTCTCAATCTTTGGACTATAACTTTACTAATGACTTTGTAGCTTGTGTTACATAAGCTAATAGGTCTTAGATGGGTCATGTCCAAAGGGCTAATGACTTTAGGGATGAGAGCAATAAAAGTTTGGTTGATATCTTCCACTAACCTTCCCTGCTCAAAACACGCAGTCACTAAGTTGGTTAAATCAAACTTACACATCTCCCAAAAGTTTTGAAAAAAGGCAGCAGGATATCCGTCCGGACCCAAAGCTTTGAGGCCCGCAATATTGAAAAGGCTGGTCTGAACTTCCTCCATACAAACCTTACTATTAAGATAGGTTTTTTCCCTCTCATTAATAGCATAAAAGAGCTTAGGGATGTTATTGTAGTCAAAGTCCCCAACAGCCATTTGGAATAACTTCTTAAAATATTCCACAACAATGGTCTTCATGGACTCTTTATCAATCATCCAAATCCCACTTTCATTCTTTAATCCTTCCAAATTATTGTGCCTCCTACGAACCATGGTAGACAAGTGAAAGAATTTTGTATTTTTGTCCCCCCTCTTTGAGCCAACAATTTCTTGATTTTTGGCGCCAAAAGATTTCTTCTTGATCAATGATGGAATTGTATTCGTTGATGAGCTTTCCTTCAAGTTTAGTAAGATGGTGTCTGTGACATCTGCTCAAAATGTTCTGAACCCCTTAAATTCTACCAATAATTCTTCTTTTATTTTTGAAAATGTAACCAAACTCCTTCTTGTTTCATTTATCCAAGATCTCAGTAAGTCTCCCCACCTTATCACTAATCCTCACACAATCTTGGTTCCAACTCTCACTAACCATTTTACTAAACATGCTATGTTTCAACCACATAGCCTCAAACCTAAAAGGCTTATTCTTATGCTCCGGGATATGCTTACTCTCAATGTAACATCCCTAATTTCGAAAAATTAATTTTGAATATGTGGATATAAAATTTATGATTTGAGGGGTGTAAAACGTAATTAAATATATGTATATTTTTATGGTTTCTAGGTGGACCAGATGGAGTGGTCCAGAAATAACGCATGAAGAGAATGGTAAAAACTGGACAGTGAGTACCGCGACCACTCACCGCAACCAGAGATCGCGATGAGTCGCTCGCAGTGAAAAATGGTGATTTTTGGCAGTGAGCACCGCGATTAGGGATCGCGCTGACTAGCTCGCGGTGAAAATGTCAAATTCGAGTAGTGAGCAACGTGACCACCAGCACGACCATGGTACCGCGATGGGTGATCAAGATGAAGGCGGTGGAATTCCTTCAGTGAGCAACGCGACCTGGTAGCGCAACCACAGGTCGCGATGACCGAAATTTTATAAAAAAAATAGAGGTCGTGGAAGCTTTACGAAAAAAGCCAGACAGAAAAGAGAAAGGGAGATCGAGAGAAAAAGAAAGAGAAAGAAAAGAAAAAGAAAGAAAAGAGAGAGAAAGGAAGAAGAAGAAGAAGAAGAAGAAGAGAAGAAGAGAAGAAGAGAAAAGGAAAAAGAAGAAAAAGAAAAGGAAAAGGAAAAGAAGAAAGGGAAAAAGGGAAAAAAAAAGGAAAAAGAAAAAATTCAGAAGGAAAAAGGTGTAGAAACAGTATCCAGGTTGGTGTACACTGATTTCTGAATTTGTTATAATTTTCGTTATATACATTTTCATTTGAATTTTCCATATTTTGTCAAATTGAGTATTAAATTTATTTATGAATTTTGTATAATTATGTTTCGTTTACGAATATTGTTAGAAACTGTTTGAAAATAATTAGGGAATATAATAGTATAATGGAATTTCTATGATTTCGAAAAATTCGTTTTACGAGAAATGTTTGGAAACGATTTCGAAATAATTTAATATAAGTATTGTTTTGTAACTGATATTTGAGAATAATTTTAGAATATATTGATAGTCGTATTGACGAAAGTTCTGACTTTGTGAATGATTTTGACAATAACATTGGATTATTTTAGTATTTTTGAATTTCTGTAATATCGAATGTTTTCAAAAACAACTCTTTTTATTAATATTGTTTAAAAACTCTGCGATTTGATTGTTGTATTTTGATTCGAAACGGAGATTCTGGAATATTTTGATGAATAGATGTTTATGTAGTTTTTGATTTGAACGTTTTGAGTCAGTTCGCTTTCGATTTATAACGATTATATTAGAATAAATTGTTTGAGAATTTTGTTGAATTACAAATAATATTTGGAAATTATATTATTGAGCTTAAGTAAGATTTGAGAGTTACAGTTGTTGATTTTGAAAAAGATTGAATATTCTGATATGAATTTTATGAATTGTGAAAATGAATGGAAATGGCCCTAGGATATTTAAACATAGAAAACGGATATAGGAGGTTGGTATACCAGCTGGGTTATTTAGCAGTACTGCACATTGTACCGATATTGATATTGATGCTGATATATGTACCTCCCTAAGGATTTATCCTGGGGTAGGGAGACACGTACCTTCCTAAGGATTCATCCTGGGATAGGGAGACACGTACCTTCCTAAGGATTCGTTCCTGAGATAGGGAGACATGTATCTCTCTAGGATACCGAACATTCGGTCCTAGAGTAGGGAGATACGTACCACCCTAAGGATTCGTCCTAGGTTGGGAGTTATGTTCAACTGACAGCCACTGAGAAGTCGAACGACCCATATTCCAGTCCTGATATTATGTTGAGTATACCAAAGGGCCAGAATTGAAAAGAAATGAAGGAAGTTTATAGAAAAGAATTTCGAATACTTTTATAAGATTTACTGAAATTAGTTGAATATTATGAGATTTTGATATATAGTTGATCTGAAATTTTACTTATGAAATATATATAAATCGATTCCTGTTGATATTGAAATTTGAATAGTTTATTTATTGTTCTTATTGGATAGTATATTACAGATTTTATATGATAAAGGTTTTATTTAATTATACGTTTTGTTAATATGATTATTTGATTTGTATTGAAAGGTATAGTTGATATATTATAATTTGTATTTGTTTATATACATTATAAATGAAATTATGTGAAAGTTTGTAAATTCGATTAGTGTATACCCACTAAGCATTATTGCTTAGCGCGTTGATTTTATCACGCATAGGTACCAAGGATATCAGTGGAGATAAAGGAAAAGATTGAAGAGGTAATACCTGCAGACAGAGATTTAGAGCCACACACTGCTGGGTAGTTATATTTGAATTTTGTTTGTATATTGTATTTGGTTAAGCATGCATATACAGAAGTTTGTAAAGTTAGTAAAATTTGAGATTTGTAAAAGTTGTAAATATTTGTTTTATGGTTATGTTTTCGTTTTAAAAGGTTTGTAATATTAATTATGAATTGTTTTATTTAAAACTATTTGGAAAGTCGCATTAAACGGCAAAGTGCGCAATTGATTGAAAGTTTGATTTAGAAGTGTTGAAATTATATTGTTTTGGGTTTTTGTTGAAAACAGGTTTTGGAAAAACTAGAAAAACAGAGGAAACTCTGCCGAAATTTTTAAAACTGAAATTTCGATGGGCTCACTAGAAAAACATTTTTAAATTACAATTTATTTGATTTTCAATGGTTTGCAATTTATAAAATGAATTAAGAAAGTTTTGAAAACCCGGTAACACTCCCTGGGTCGATCCAGACGGGTCGGATCAGGGGGTGTTACACTAAAGATGGATCAGTAACAGACAGTGATCCGAGTTGATTCTCGGAAGATGCTTCACATAGCCCTTCACATATTTAATTCTCCAATCCATCGAGCAAATGGCTCTATCAAGTCTACACCAAATTTCCTCCCCCAGTCGTCGTTTAGTCATCCAAGTGAATTGCTGCCCAATAAAACCCATATCCACCAACCCATTACAATTAATCCACTCAGAAAACCCACTCTTACTAAAATTAAATCTCCCTCCTCTTTTTTCCTCGTTACAAACAATTTCATTAAAGTCACCCACCACCAACCACGGCCCTAGGAAGCAATCACTAATAGTTTGGAGATACGTCCATAACTTCTTCCTAAGACTCACATTAGGACTAGCATAAACAATTGTGAGCACCCATAATTTCTTCCCATCTTCCACAACTGCAGTGATGGACTGTTTGGAACTCGCCACCACTGTCATCTTAATTTTATAAGGATTCGAGAGGAGCCACAAGCCTCCTGAAAATCCATCCGCATCAATAACAAACGAATTCAAAAAACCCAATCTACTAATAATTTTGGAGGCCTTACTACCACTAATTCTAGGCTCTAGAATAGCAAAGATCTCAAAATTATGCAGCATCTTAAAGTCACTAACAGTTTTAATGAAGCTCTTTTTCCCAGTCCCTCTAACATTCCTCACACAAATCATTTATAAAGATAAAGGAATAGAACGCACCTTAGGAACAGTCTTGCTCCGAGACAATCTCCATCGCCTCATTCAAAAGAGAGGCTACTTCTTCTATGCACACTGCTTGATCAAAATCTACTTTTTTTGCTTGATTGTCTTCTGGAATGTGTCTATACTGGTCAAGAGGCATCACATTAGTAATGTCTGGGTACAGGTAAGCCAAAACCTCAGCATCTTCCAACTCCTCCCTTACCTCTGCATTATTGGTGGTAAAATCAGTTTGGATCGAATTTTCGGTCCCTCCTTTCTTGGTGGTCATACCTTTTCCCTTGCTCGGCTTCAATGGATCAATACGTCTCTTAGTGTTTGCCTCCAAATATGATTTTCTGCCCATCTGGTTGGATATGTCTTTCAAAGCACCCTGCTGGTTCGGATTAGGGTCACTGGTCAACCTCTCTTTTCTTCTGCTTGTATCTCGAGTCATATCTGAGCACTCTTCCTCTGCCAAGACTTCAAATCAAGATCCACCACTATGTCCAGAAGCATTCGCAGGGGCTTTACCCTTTCCAGTACCTTTGATGTTCCCCCTCCCCCCAGACCTAGGTCATCCATTAGCATTATCATTCTTCATCTGCATTAATTGTTGATTGATTATGTCCACATTAGGGGTTTTCTCCCATCCTCTATGGTTCCTATTATCACTTCTGCCATTAGAGCTAGATACACCGTAATTGCCTCCATTGTTGCCACTGCCTACCCTGCCTGTAGCCCCATTATAGCTTCAGTTCACTTTGTTTCCCTTGTAATGAGAAACTAGTAACCAAGGTCCATAGGGTTTTTCTTTACTGGGACCATCATCTTTGGCCGTAGCTACAGCCTCTCCATCTTGCTCTCTTCTTTCAATATTCTCACTGCACATATCCTTGCTATGCCCATACTTCCCACATTGATAACAAACAACTCCCAGATTCTCGTATTCCACTCGAATTAATCTACCATCAGCTCGTAAAGTTCCAATAATTGGTTTGGTAATGTCAATTTTGACGCACAACCGGGCGAATCTGCCTCTTGCTTGAGTAACAGTTACCGGGTCCACCTTGCACATCGTTCCTAGCATCTTGCCAACTCTCCATAAGTAGTTCGCATTCAGGCATTCTAGAGGCAGTTTGGTAAGTCTGACCCATACTGCCATGTGCTTAATATGATCTTCTCTAGGGACGAAGTTAGGTCTCCATCTCTGTACCATAAGGTATTGGTTCGTGATAATCCATGGACCACCTGTTAACACCATTTCCAAGTCTACTTTCAACTGGAATCTAACAACAAAATACCCATCTTCAAGATCTGTGAGTTGCCACTGACCCATGGTGTTTCATTTCTGCTTGAGCTTAGCCTGCATAAAGCCTAAGGTATGGGATCTACCCATGAGTTTAAGAGTGAGAGCGTTCTCCCAAGGTCGATACAACTGCTGTTTGGCTTCCTCCGATGTCGTCATCTCCGGCCCATCCGGTCTTTCCCCGTACAAAATATCCTCATCCGCAACTATCACTCTCTCCTTCTGACCTCCGAACCCAGTCCATGGATTGTGGTTAGCAAGACCTACCAGTTTCACCTTAAAGCTTTCGCTGGTTGGATTCCTTACCTCCTAACATTCCTCATCGCCACCAGCCCTAGCTCTTTTACCCCTCGCAGCAAAGTTCGGTTTCTTCACACCATCCTCCTCCCCTTTAGCTTGTTCACTTTGAGCAGTGAAATTGAAAACCTCACACATCGTGCTTCTTCGAGAACCCTAGATCGAAATTTTCAGACAACACATGAATTTTCAAGGTTTACGTTTTGGGGGCGCGTGGGGCGTGTTCAGAATTCATTTTTTTACTTTTAAAAAATTTATTAAGTGACCTACAGTTTTGAGCTCTAATAATATTTAGTAATATTAATTAAACTCTTTAATTATTATTAACCTCGGAGTTATTCCACTAAAAACCAGAGGCTGAACTATCAGAACTGTAGACGTTTTATACAATCTAAAGTCTTAGTGTCCATTGATATAGCTATTACATATAGTATGATCCTCCACGAGTAGTTCATAGTTAGAGCAAGGTCATAATGTCCGTTATACCCCTCTAGTTGTATCTTTTCCTTTTAAGTACCATTAATTTTCTAATGAACAATTAAATCATTTCTTCCTTTACGGGAAAATAAGAGCGCTTATAATTGTTCAAGTCCTGGATCAACCCCTAAGGGAACTACTTATCTACTTCAGTCAAGAATGAGTGGATTCCACTATTGTGCTCATACCTTCCCAGCCAAAAGTCAAACCGCAACTCCAAGATACGAAGATATTGATCGAGAATATAACATCAACCTCACTTATGGTATGTCAAAAGTCACAATCCAAACTGAAAGAGTCGATAAGACACACAGGATTAAAATCACCTATATACAACCATCGTTTATCGATATATATGAATCTCATCTACTAACGGATCTTGGTGAGAGATTCATATAAATTGTGGCTTAGTCCTACATGATCTCATCATATAAGGTGCCTCTATTTTCATGCTAACTACATGAGCAGTCTAGGATAAGACAACCGTATATTACAAAATGGACCGCAACAGTAGATCAACCACAAACAAAGTACTCAGCTTTATTTGCTTGTTACAGACTCTTTAGATTGCATGTCTCAAAATGAATCCTTCTGTATATGACATTCATATACTCATTTTGAGATTACATCTTGCAATCTTGGATGTTACACGCACAATATAAATAAATGTATGAACAAATAAAAAAATACTTTTATTTGAATGATAAATCTTTAACTCTTATTTATGTCTAATTACATTTACAATTACAAGTTTTAAGGTATAAATCCCAATATTACAGTCGCTGATAGTAGTGTCTAGGTATATATTTCTCATTACAGCAGTAACATAGGTCTTTCTCTCTATGGCCTCTAACCTCTTGATTGGTGCTAGGGGGTAAGTGGACCTGGGCTCATTTTTTGGGTCGACGAAGGGTTTAATAGTCCTGTCGAATTATTGTAGGAGTATTGTTGACCAGTTGTGGACGCTTGAAGACGAAAATAAATGCTGGCTTTTTTTTGTAAGAGGTTACGTTCTTTAATCAGACGGGCCACTCTGATGGTGTCCGACAAGTTTTTTTGGCTGTTTCACATTGATATCCAGGCGGATATCATCTTTGAGTCCTATAATAAAATATCCAACCAAATAATTTCAGGTAAATCATCAATACGTTGTGAGAGTTTTTCAAAAGCTTCTTGTTAAACTTCGATTGTAGAGACTTGTTAAGTCAGGTCAAGGCTTCAGACAGGTCATCATAATCCGTTAGTCCGAAACGGTGGAGGATGGCAGTAGTAGATTAATCGCAAGTTGTGGGTCCTTTGAATTTGTTGAGCCATCGGTGCCACAGGAGGGTAATGCCTTCAAGGTAAAAAAAAAAAGGCTAACTGAACCTTTTAGTGTGGCACAATGTTCTTGAAGTTGAAAAATTGTTCTGCCTTATAATCCATCCAATGGGATCGTTGCCACCAAATTTAGGGAAAGAGAGGTTGAGATAGGTATGACTACGATCGAAATTCGGGTCATTGTGTGAAGTCTCACCTCAACCAAAAGGGTTGATTTCAGTCTTCTTCGTATGTCCGTGATGGTTGACACGGAGAGCTTATAGCTCAGTAAAGACTGTTTGCAAGGGCGCATTAACCTGGTTAAGATTGTTGTTCAGATGGTTAAAGTTGGACTCATGTCGAGTTAGAATCTTATTAACTTTAGTTCTGAATTCAGCGTTGCTTTTACCATGGGTATCCATGAATCAGAACAATGCTCCGATACCAAATGTTATGTACTAGTTTAAGAAAAATAAAGATAGAGAAAAGACAGACAGTAGAGGAATTAATTGTTATAATTATAATAATCTTCTTATTCAACTTCCTCATCTATTTATAAGCCTTACATTGAAATAAGATTCAACAACCACTAATTCTATAAAAAAGGAAATAACAATACAATAATAAAGGAAATGAAACCTAAACTAATGCACCCACTAAGCATGATGGAAGGAAAAGAGAAACATGGAACAAAGGCACTAAGACACCAACACTAAGGGTATCTCCAATGTGTGACACCAAACTTTACATTATTTTGATGTTAAAAAAGTAACTTTATGAAATATGCTTACACCAAATTTTTTTACACTTTAATGTTATTAACACCAAATTGATGTAAAGAGTATCTTTAGAGAATATTATATTTTTTATATAATATTAATTAATTTTTATTTGATATCTAATACAAGATTAATTAATTTTTTTGACATACTTGAATAATTAATTATATAATATTATTTTTAATGTTATTATTTTTATTATATTACTGTATTTTTATATTATAATTATTAAAAAATTAATTTAAAATAAAAAATTTAGAGATGAGATAAAAATGGATTAAATAAATTAAAGTAAATATATATATATATATATATATATAATATTGAGTTCATTTTAAAGATCTTGACGAGATCTTTCCAATAATATATTTTTTTATAATATTTTAATTTATAAATTTTATTATTTATCAAGTTTTATAAATATATTAAATTGATAAAAAAAATATAAAGGAAATATAATTTATTTGAACTCAGTAAAGGAGGACAAAATGAAAATTTTGTAAAAATCAATAAATTTGGTGCAGTGAGCAGTAGTGCATCAAATTGTTCATCTACATCAAATTTTTTGTTTTAGAAGTTGGAATTTAGTACCAAATGACACTAATTTGGTGTTTTCATACCAAATTGGTGTCACATTAGAGATGGCCTAACTATTGGCACTTATTACCCAACTAACTTTAACTAAATTGATTTAGTCTTCTCTTAAGATGTTGGCCTGCATGGCACTAACCATTAAACACACATTAAAATTGTTCTTGAATTGAATTGAATAGAGATTTATCTCTAGATTGAATATTCATCCAACTAAAAAAAAAAATTTAAAAGTAGATGAATCCAAATTTCTAGTGACGAGGTGGGTCTCCATCTCCAAGGATAGACTCCATCTCCAGTGATAGACTCCATCCATACTTGACAAAAGTAGCAACATCATTTGTTAGCCCATGCAATTCCAATTTCCCCATCCTAAATTATAAGCAAATCAAATCCACGAACCTTAGACTTTAAATAATTCCAACTTCAGTATCCAATCCTACGTGGATTGACTTCAGTGAGAATGAAAAAGCTTACAATAAATTAGGTGTTGATTTTAGAGAAAATGGGCAATAATATAGAGGAGAGTCGAGAGAGATTTTTTTCATGGTTTTACCTGGTTACAGCGGGTTGCTTGTTTCTATTGTATTGTGCCGTCTTTATTTTTATTTATTCAATGGTTATAGCTTATTGGTGAAGGTAGGGGTGGGCACTATTCGATTATACTCATAACCTAACCTAACCAAATTTTTATTCGGTTATTAATTGGACTAACTAAAACTAGTGGATTTTATATGAATAACCTAAAATAACTAAACCTTAAAAAGTCAGTTAAATTCGGTACGATTAAGTTCGGTTATTTTGGTTTGGGCTTTATTGGCCTAAATTGTATATATAGGCTAAATTAGGTCTTTTGGGCCAAAAATCTCTTTTTTTTTATATATTTTAAAATATTAGGTCCATATGTTTTAAGTTTAGGTTAGTATCAAACTTGAACCTCTTATGAGTTATATTATAATTTGATATATTTTTTTTTTGGGATAAAATCAAAAGTGACCAAAAGATTATGGAAAGAATTGTTTTTAACCTGAAAAAATGAAACAATCGTTTTTAACCATTTTGAACTTGGCAAATTATAATTTAGTCCTTATATATATAGGTGGGTAAAATGTCACTCGAACCCAAAATATTTTTTTTCAAATTTCATTTATTAATTAAAATAACTAATTTTTTATTAATTTTCTAATTAATTTTTTTATTAATCTCATTTATTAATTTCCTAATTAATTTTTACCCTAAATTGAAATTGTTAACCCTAACAATTTTTCTCATCCCTCTCTCGGCCGCACGCAGCACTCACCCTCACCCTCTCGCCGCCATATTGCCGCCATCTTGCCGTGCCGTTTTCGTCCATCTCGTCGTGCCGTTTTCGTCACCGCGGTGGGCGTCTCCCTCTCTCTCTCCTTCACCGTTACCTCGACTTGTCGCATATCGCTGCCTCTCTCTCCTTCGTCGCCTCTCTCTTTTTCGTCGTTTCGGTTTCCTTCGCCGTTACTCGGACTTCGACATCTTCCTCTCTCGTTCGCCGCACATTATCCGGTCCTTGTCTCCTCTGGCCGTTTCGAACTCCCTCGCCGTTTCATTTTCCACGACGCCGCCGGGGTCTCCCTCTCTCGTTCGCCGCACATTGCCCGGTCAGACAAGACTGGGAAGAATGACACTGCTGCAAAATATAAAGCACCATGTGCTACTCCTTAACAGGCTGAAGAAATCCTCCGGTCACCAATCCGCTGCATTATGGGTCATGTTGATGCTGGCAAAACAAAGCTGCTGGATTTTGTCAGAGGTACTAATGTTCTGGAAGGTGAGGCTGGGTTTCTTACGCAACAAATTGGTGCAACATATTTCCCTGCTGAGAACATACGTGAGAGAACAAAGGAATTGAAAGCTGATGCAAAAATGAAGGTCCCAGGTTTATTGGTCATTGATACCCCCGGTCACGAGTCATTTACTAATCTACGGAACGGTCGCGGGGTTCAGGGCTATGTGATATTGCAATTCTAGTTGTTGACATTATGGAGGGCTTAAAGCCACAAACCATAGAATCACTAAATCTTTTGAAAATGAGGAATACATAATTCATTGTTGCACTGAATAAGGTAAAATCCAATGCCTAGTCCATTTCAGGAAATAATTGTTTCTTACCTCTTCTCTAGTTGACGTTCACTCTTTTATTCTTTTTGTAAATTTTGGGTTAAATCTTTTAATTTTTCAGGTGGACAGACTCTACGGATGGAAAATGTGCCGCAATGCACCAATTGTGAAAGCATTAAAACAACAATCTAAAGATGTGCGAAATCAATTTAAGATGAAGCTTATAGAGGTGAAGTACACATTCAGCCATTTTTCGTAGTATTAGATATGTAAGTTCTGTTTACATTATCTTTTTTTTATTTTTTTATTTCTCTTTGGTTTGGCAAATCATAACTCAGTTTAAGGAACAAGGGTTAAATACTGAATAAAGAAATGGGGGAAACATTTAGTATTGTACCCACAAGTGCTATTAGGTATGTCCTAATTGAACTCCATGTCTGACCTTGTTATGTTTTGTTGCATGTTCTTTAACTGGAAAATCATTGTATTAGTTTTCCTTGGCTCGTGTTCTAAATACTATGGGTTTTGTGATCTTGAAGTGGAGAAGGCATTCCAGATTTGTTGTTATTATTGGTTCAATGGACTCAGAAAGCAATGGTTGAGAAACTGACATTCAGCAATGAAGTTCAGGTTTGTTTTGTTTTGCTTTCATGTTTGGTAAGTTGAATGCTTTTGCTAAGTGCAAACATGAGAATTCTTTTTCTGTTTGAAATGCTTGTCAGTGTACGGTGTTGGAGGTCAAGGTAATTGAAGGCCATGGGACGACAATTGATGTTGTGTTAGTTGATGGTGTGATTCATGAAGGAGATCAAATTGTTGTTTGTGGCTTGCAGGCAAGCATTTAACCCCCTTTGTTTTTGCATCAAATTTAATGGAGTGCTGTTTTTAGATTTTCATAAATAAATTCTCCTCTATTTTAGGGAACTATTATTACTACAATTCGAGCATTATTGACCCCTCATCCAATGAAGGAACTCCGAGTTAAGGTACAATTTATTTTCGACATTCATTCTTGATATATCTGTTCTTTTTAGTTCTATGTCCTAAAACTTCATAATTTTCTAAGTGCCTTTTATTTAAGTATTGATTTTGCCAAGTCCGGTAACATCTTAACAATGTTTCTGCGTCAACCCTGCGAAATTTGAATTTTTTTTATTTCTTTTGTTTGTGCTACTAGTGGTGACATCCAAAGCTTTTGTCAAAGTATTTATTCTGTCCCTGATGGTGATGCAATGGCTATCTGATTTAAGGGATTTTATTTGCACCATAAAGAAATCATACTAGGGAAAAAATTTTCTTTGAAGTTTTTCTTCATTTTTTAACCGAGACTAGTGTTTCGTTTGGTTTCATATTAATTTTTCTTATTTCATCTTGAATTTATTTTTTTTCTTATAATGTTATGACCCAGAATCTCTTTATTTTCTTTATACGATGGAATTTGAGTTCTATTATCAGTAGATTAATCTTAACCTTGTAAAATAGCATGGCTATATTTTTAGGTTTAGGTGACATAGTCCAATAGACCTGAATTTGTGTTTAAGATGAATTCTATGGTGTATAAACTGGTTTCACAATAATAATACACAGTTTTAGTATATTGCATGCTCTTATGATTTACAGCTTTTTGATACTTTCTGCTACTCATTCAGGTTGGAACTCCAATATGTATTCCTCAAAGGGAATTTATTGATATTGGACGAATTTGCATCCATTGAAAATAACCGTAAACCTGTTGAAATTGCTAAGAAAGGCCAGAAGGTATCTGTCAAGGTATGAGATCTAACTTTTAGTATATGATACAAAACTTGTTGGTAATTTAAATTTGTTTGGATATTCCATGGAAAATGTTAAGTCCTTTGAAACTTGGAAGGAACTTTTAAGAGTGCATTTGTCTGTAATTGGTTATTTTCTTCATAATTTTGTATTTAATCTACTATATGCACCTTCTGTGACTTTTTCAGTTCTGTTGTCTTTTGAGTGTATAGACAATAAACCGCTGAACAAATATTATTTTTCCTTGTAAACTTCATTGCAATTGACGTAACGTGTGCCTTTGTGTTTGTGCAGATAGTTGGAAGCAATCCCGAGGAGCAGCAAAAGATGTTTGGCAGGCATTTTGATCTTGAAGATGAACTTGTCAGCCACATTTCAAGGAGGTCAATTGATGTACTTGAAGCCCATTAACGGGTTAGTTTGAACTTCTGCTACCAACTCATTTGCTTACTTTAACAATCAATGTTTCTTATGAAAAGAACCTTTTAACTTAGTATGTTTAGGATGATCTATCCCTTGATGAGCGGAAGTTGGTCGTGAAGCTGAAAAACATCTTCAAGATACAGTGAATACAGTGAAGTTTACAACTGATGAATGTGGGTTTTTGATTTTTGATTTTTTTTTTGGTTTGTGGGTTTGTAGATTTTGTGTTTTTAATTTGATTAATGGTTCCAAGATGGGATTATAAATGATTTATCTTTAATGGGTGGTGAATATTTGATGGATTCATTGTATGTCATTAAGAATCAGGTATTCTTGGAACCATTAATCAAATTAACTAATTTGGCATTTCAAAATCTGTTACAAATTGTTTGCTGATAATTTTGAGCTGATCAATAAAATCTTTTATTTGTTTTGATCTGAATATTTGTATTTTAGTCAAATTTAGATATTATATTTATTTACTCTTTTGCATCAGCAGGCAATTGGTGTCAAAGGAAACAGAGTATTGAATTATTTGATCTTAATATATTTTCTGATATCATATCACCTTGGAAGACAAGGAAAACACAACTGGACATGACTTATTCATGAAACGAATTATTGAAAAAAGAAGCTTCTTTCCTGCCTCAATGAAAAGTGCTTCTATGTGAGCACTTTTTTGTATCTCCACCATTGCCGCCAAAATAAAAGCTGTAACCCCAATAATCATACTTGTAGGAGTTACCTCCAGTCCTGTAGCATTTGTTTCCTATTACCGTCAATGGTACATCCATGGTTACATTCAAGGATGTACCTGATTCATATTTTAGGGCGACTTGTCGGAAGTGACAACTGTGGATTTCGCCGTTGTCACCATTTCTCATTGGTGGCAATTGCGGTGTACTGGTAGAAACCATGCCTCCCCATCCAAGAACCTGAGCTCCATCCTTCAAATTTGCGGACAAACTGCTTGGCCAGTATCCAACTGGTGTGTCACTTCGCTGTATGTCAACCACCAATTCCCTGTCTCTTTGTCCTGACTAACCATTAACTTGATATAATATTGAGGTCCACGAATAACTGAAACTGGCTTAGACGGGTAATCCATTATTTGAGTATTCGTGATATATTATTTCCTTCATATCTGTATACATTTTCTAAGCTTATTAAAATTACAGGACCAGCTGTGGGGCTTTCGTGAACATTTTCTAAGCTTATATTAAGCTTATACATTTTCTAAACTACATAGACCTCCAGAATATTTAGTGTTATCCCTCGCAACAAAAATGCAACATCATCGTTGCCTTTAATTTGTAACTTTCTCGGGTTATGATTCCAAACGACCGTGTTTATGCCTATATCATAACGTGTGCTGTCAATGTTAAACTTCTGATATATCAACTCAACTAACCCTGTAAATTTCAATCTTTTAGAAACCAAAACCCCAAGCGATGAACCACCAACATAATTTAGACCATCCCATTGTCCGTTACAGATGACCACAAGCCTACGGTTATTCATTTTTTGAAATAAGAGAGAAAATATTTATAAGATGCAATATTTCACAAAAACATTGATAAAAGTGAATTTCACACATAATGATTCACTCCAAACATTTCAATTCACTGAAAATAATTACACCTTCAATACATTTCACTAATCAACATTTCACTAACATATATTTCACTAACTAACATTTCACTAACCAACATTTCACTAACCTACATTTCACTAACCTACATTTCACTAACCAACATAACCTACATTTTACTAGCCAACATTTCACTAACTTACATTTCAGTAACCTACATTTCACTAACTAACATTTCACTAACCTAAGATTTCACTAATTTATATTTCACTAACCTACAGTTCACTAACATACATGTCACTAACAAATACTAAATATTTCACTAATCAACATTTCACTAACAAACATTTCACTAACCAAACATTTCACAAATCAAACATTTCACAAACCACACATTTCACAAACCACACATTTCACTAATCAAACATTTCACAAATCAAACATTTCACTAATCAAACATTTCACAAACCACATATTTCACAAACCACACATTTCACTACTCAAACATTTCACAAATCAAATATTTCACTAACATACATATCCCTAACAATACTAAATGTTTCACTAGCCAACATTTCACTAACCTACATTTTACTAACATACATTTCACTAACCAACATTTCACTAATATATATTTCACTAACCTACAGTTTATTAACATAGAATTCACTAACAAATATTATTACTAAATATTTCACTAACCAACATTTCATTAACAAATATTTCACTAACTAACTTTTCACTAATATATTACATAACCATTAAAATTTCACAAAACTAAACCCTAGTAATCAGTATCACCCAAATTCTTTCAACTACAAAACAAAAACAATATACAAATAAAAGAAAAAAAATAAAAAACTTTAAAAATCTATAAAATACATTCTAAATAAAATATAAATAATGTTCATAAATTTACCTTCAATTTTTAAGTTGGTGAAGACAAATAAACGTGATAAAGACAGACAAATAGATTTTGATTTTAAAAAAGAAAAAGAAAAATATAAACTAATATAATAAGAGAGAGAATTTTTTTTAATGAAAGATATAAAGTTGAAGCAAAGTGTGCGGCTAAAGGGAAAGTAATAATGAAAGTAATAATTTTTAGGTTAAATTGAATGGGTTTTTTTTTAATTTTAAATGGGTTTTTTTATAATTTTTATTTTTAAGGATTTTTTTAAAATTATTCAAAAAGTGGGTGGTTGAAGGGTGTTTATGTTATTTTTTTCTCCAATTGGCTAAAAACGATTATTTTTACATCTGCGGTTAAAAACAATTTCACCAATAATTTTTAGATCATTTTTAACACTTTTCACTTTTTTTTTCCATAAAAACCTATTGCCATCTTATTGTATTGGAAAACATACAATCTTCTTTCAATAAACTTCGATAATACCTGTATTATACTTGTCAACAACCTACAATAAAAGATACAATCAAAGATTTAAACTATAAAAAATTTAAACCGTCCAGTCGTCCACCATAATAATTAATAAAAACATTCATAACAAAACCGTACATAAAACAGTCCATGTCATACAGTTCATAATTAAATCGTACCATAATAAAAACAATCCGAATTACATAAAAAAAGACAAATATAAAAATGCAAAAAAGTTAAAACATCTTCATTGTGCGCCTTGGAATTTCTTCAAAAAAAAAATAAAAATACTAAACTCATTAGAATATAAACAATGTTATACTTTTAACAATTTAATTATAGAAAACAATATTAACTTAAAAATTCTTACCTTTTAGAAGACCCAAACCGAAATACTTGTTCAATCCACATCAATTGATGGTCCATTTATTGATGATGTACTTGTAAAATCTACAATTAAGATACAATAATATTAAATGGACATTGTAACAACAAAAAACAATTAAAATATAAATAAAACCAAATAATTGTCGAACTCACCATTTTGAACGGCTTCATATAGCTCTTCATTCTGAACACAATTATCCTCTTTTTGAGCATGCATTTCTAAAACTAGTGTTTCGAGTTCCGAAATAGGATAAGTTGCTTGTAACCAATTTTGAGAACATACCAACCCCTCCACTAGTTTAGGAGTCAATGAACTCCTAAACTGATCAAGAATACGACCACTAGTGTTGAAAGCTCACTCAGAAGTCACAGTTGAAACTTGCATTACAAACACATCTTTTGCAATGCAAGATAAAATTGGATATTTGGTACAAGAATTTTTCTATCAACTTAATATATCAAATTTGGTATTTGCTAGCTCACATTTCTCCAATAAGTACAACTCCAACTCAGTCTTCTCCACAGCCACATGCAACTCTTGTTGGCAGTTTTCCCACAATTTTGCTTCCCTCACTTTGTACTTGTCTACTTGAATAGGTTTTTCAGACACAGTACATTCACCAATACCACCACAAGATAATACAACACGACTTGCTTCCATATTGGAGTTCGATGATCTGTAAAATATATAGAGCTCTTCCAATAATTGTCTAATACGTGTAGTCATGGAATGCCCTATCTCTGCACCATAAAAATACTGAAAGCGAAATAAAACATAACCCAATTTGTATCTCGGATCAAGTAGACATGCTATTATCAATAAGTTATTGGTTTTGTCCAAACTCCTCCAATACTTGTCAAATTTTTGTTGCATGCTAGTAGCCATTGCAATCACAAGTTGGTCATTATCAACACTCAAAGACCGTAATTGATTTAAAATTGTAGACCAACCCACCACGTAAGCATTGGATGTCACATGCAAAGAAGCACTAAAATCTAAGGTAATATTATAAAAAGTCTCCAAAAAACGAATGTTGGACAATTTGTACAAATGTACAGTTTGTACAAATCTCTAACGATTGTTCTCCGAGATGGCACCTCAAATGTAGGACACAACAAACTACAAAACCTCTGAAATCCTCTATTCTCCACAAATCTAAACGGTAATTCATCTATTATAATCATCTCCGCCAATGCCCTTCTACATTCCTCTTTACTAAAGGAATATGTACTAACACTACTGGTAACACCATAACCATCCATCATTGTTTGCCTCATTAGGTTTTTTTTGTGTCGAGTCAATTTGGGTTGCACGGTAAGCCTGATATTTTTTATTAAGGTGAAGATTCATATTACTAGTCCCATTCCCACTAGCAATCGAACAAGAATACGTAGTCCCATAATAAGTACATCTACTTCTTTTTTCCCCTCCTTAGTATAGTATATAGTAAAATGCTCCCGACAATCCGCTTTTTGTCTATTAGTAACATTATTATCATTAACCCCTTCACTGGGAGGTGGAATAGGAGGCTTACCCACATTCCTCTTTTTACCAATATTTTTCCTAACCCCAATCGTATTGGTTTTTCTCTTGCCTTTGGCAATTGAACTATTATCCATATCGGAACCCAACACATCATTAATCTCACGTGAATCCATCTATATATTTTCACAACCAACAACAAAAATAACGCCACAATATTATCAACAAGTACAACAACAACAATACCAATAATATTTTTATATGTTTTTAACAACAACATGGCAACAGAGGCAGAATGTCATGTAAGAAATACAAAATTACCAACAACATGTCAACACATATTCAGCCAATAATATATATTTCATCATACACCTGGAGAGCATCTAATCAAAACAGATAACCACAAACCCTATAGCTGCCATATCAGTCAAAGGGTGCTAATCTATACGTATTCATAATTAATTTATGTATAAATATGTGATATATAATTGTAAATGATTCAAGTAAGAAATACAAAATTAGAGCTACGATTCAAATTGAATCTACCAAAATATACTTGTTTTTCGTGTTACTCTCGTATGCGATGAGTGACTAGCAGTAGCGACGAGCGGTGGCGAGGCCTTTTCTCCTGCTGTTTTTCTTCCCTGTTACAACAAAACAAAAAACAAAATTAAAAAAAACAAACAAACAAATACATCACAATATTCAAAAGTAGAACAAAGACAACAAAGTTTTTTTCTATTTACTTTTGCACAACCTTAACATTTAACACCACATCAAGCCATCAAATGAAACAAGTAATACAATGCAACTCAAAATGTGTCACAAAAAAGTGCATCAATGACAACTTAGTTTAAAAGGCAATTATAAAATCAAATAAGGTTGTAAATGTTATGGAACTTGTAACTCTGCTGTCACATGAATATTACTCAAATGAAAACCAAAATACAGGAATGTAGTTACAAGATCATATCCAATTGCAGCCTTGAGTTACACTAAAAGTGGACTGTAAAACTGGAGAAAACAAAACTATGTCAACTTTTGAATTATGTAATATATTATAAACCAATATATAGTTTAATAAACAGAATTCAACAAGTCACCATTCAAGCCTTCTGTTTCAAACAAAATGCGTACTAAAACAATTGTTAAGTTACATATATAATTACTAATGGTTGGTACATCATACAATGACACATAGCTTATAGGTTCAATCACTAACAACATAACAAGTTTCGTCAATGTCCACTATCGAAGAAATCAAAACTTGTTAATTCAATATGCTGGTAATCAAATTTACACAAGTTATACTAAATATGATCCCTAAATGCAGACACCACAAGTGAAAGACGAAGAGACGGTGAGACAACGAGGAGAAGAAGAGGAGCAGTGGCGAAGAGACGGCAACGATGAGGAGCAGCGGCGAGGCAACAACGAGCAGTGGCGAGATGGGGCTGATGTAACTGTACAGCGGCGAAATGGGGCTGACATAGCTGTACGGCGATGAGATGGGGCTGTACGGTGGCGAGAAACACTTGAAAGGTGAGGAATGAGGTGGAACCCTAAGTGGTGAGGCTGAGAAATGTTTTCTAAGGGAGATGTGGTGTGCGGTGCGCTAGGGAAGAATTGAAAAATGTAAAGTGAAAGTGGAAAGTGGAAACTGGAAACTGGAACCCTATTTTTTTTTTAATTTATATAAGTTCGGTTATTTACGGTTTTGCCACCTATAACCTAACCATAACCAATTTTTATTCAGTTATCATAGGGACTAACCAAATCTCTACGACTCACTATCCATAAATGAAAATATGCTCATTTTTTTGATTATTTTTGGTCAATTATTTTCAATCTGGTTAATGTACCCACCCCTCAATGAAAGATGAAAGGGTGGGCATTTATTCTACAGTATGTAATTCGCGGGTGGGTTCGTTGAACTTCACTTCTAGCTCTAGCTCATATAGAGGTTTAAGACGATACAAGCTCTCTTTCTCTCTATATAATTTGTTTGAAATCCAAAGAAGGAAATGTCGAGGGTCAATATGTTACCCATAACATCAACAACGCTCTCTTCTCTTAAACAATCTATGTTTCCTACTTTAACCCTTTCTTCTTCCCGTAGACTCTCCATATTTGCTTCTCGCCAAACACTTCTTCCCAAAACCCACGTACCCACTTTGCTTCATCTCCATTCTTGGAGCCTGAAGCGCGTCCCTTCTCCCATGGCGAGCCGCTTTCCAAGTCTCAAAGGTATGCATTGCAATCTCTTTCCTATAAAAGACCTCCTTTTGTTTTAACTTTGAATGTTTAATTTTGTTTTCGGATGCATTTCAGCTTCGTTCAATGGTGGGAGTAGTTCTGGAGATGGGAGAGAAATATTGGTGCAACACTTGCTTGTTAAAGAGGATGACCTCAAGCTTCTGTTAGAGCTTCAGCAGAGGATTTCACAAGGTTAGTCTTCTTACTTCGAATCCATGAATGGAAGTCCTTTTTCTTTATTGTCTATGATCGTTCTGTCTGTCCTCCTCATACACTATCAGATAAAAACTCATTAACACTGGTTTTTTTTTTTTTTTTTTTTTTTTTTTTTTTTTTTTTATATAGAAAAAATCATCTTGCTTGCTTTTCATGAACAGATAACTTATGACATTGCGGAAAAGAAAAGGTAGAAGACAAAAGGAGTAGAAGTGCATCATTACAACTGATAAAATGTAAATTCAGATTCATATTCCTGGCGGGTGTATTTTAGGGATCTCCCCAATTCTTTTGCTTATCTACAGTATAATATGATTTCAAACTTAAATAAATTTGTCTCTTAATATTATGAATTCATTAGAAACCTCCTAAAAAATTCATTCTAAACTTACCCTAAAATCCCCCTAGAATTTGTTAGAAACCTCCCTTACAAAGAGGACATTAAGGAAACAATTAACCAGCCAAATCTCAGGGTATATCCTCGAAATTTACTCTAATCTTGAAGCCTTTTCTTTTACCCATACGTGCGTCAAGAATAAATGTTTTAGCCAAAGGAAGAGTGCCAAAATTAATTTGGCTATATGTGCCTTTTCAGTATTTGAAAAGGTTAGATTCCTTCAGATAAACACACTAACTTCTTATGTAATATCCTGTGTATTCTGAAGCTGAAGTTAAGTGTTTTATATTTCCTCTTCTCTAATTCCCATCTTTTTGTACTTTTCTTGAATTCTTTGAATAAATCTTGTTAGTATACTCTATACTTGCCATTAACTTGGATCTTGCACATTTCCATTTGAGATAGAGGCATGAACTTTAGTGTACTGGTGTGCAAATGTCCAGGATCCAAGTTAACGGGGAAGTACAAATACAAAACATATTAACAAGAATTAATCAAAAATTTCAAGAAAACTACAAAAAGAAGGGAACTAGAGAAGAGGAATTATAGAACGGTCACATTTAGCTTCAACATACAGAGGATATTACGTAAGAAGATTGTGCCTCTACCTTTAGCAAGCTAATCATTTTATTGGGGGATCAAGCTAGGAAAAGGCACTATGTTGGCAAATAATTCCTGACACCTTTTACATGACAAAATCATTTATTCATGACACACTCATTGCTAAAAGAAAAGTAAACAAATAATGAAATATTCCTTGGGGGCTTTTGAGTTGTAGATCTGATTTTCAATAAGATTATGAGTCGTGGCTTATCCAGCCAGAACATTCTCACTTTTTTCTAATAGGGACATATAACCATTATTGTCTAAGTCAATACAGTTTAGCTTGCTCTTAATATCTGCGAGGGTCTTGCCTTGTTGAATTGATTGAATCAAGCAAGAATCTTGTACTTTTCCTTATTTGAAACATTTTTGCCTTTATAGATAGGCCGTACAAAGTTCTATAACATCAAAATTATGTTTCTGGAAAGATGTTAGTTCAAAGTTTTCTCACCAACGAGTATTAAATACTCTGATTAATGAAGTGATGACGCCTGAAGTATTAGACTCATATGGAGAAGACATTAAAGAAACAATAAACAGTTGTCTACTAATATTTTAGCCAAATCTCATTGTATACATCTGAAATTTACTCCTCTTCAATATAACTCCTCATCTTCTTTTTACCTGAAATTCTATTTAACAGTTTGTGTGCATGAAATTATTTTTCTCAATTCTTGTAGCAAATTTCTCAATTCAGGAATATTTGTTTCTTTGTTGTAAACTAAATAATCAACCAAAAAAAAAAAAAAAATTGATATGAGTTACTAGTCATGCACTAGCACACATGTTCAGCCAGCTAGATGGTAAAGTTTCTTAAAATTTTTGTTTTCAAACTTTGTCTTGCTTGTTGCTATGTTGATTTATTGTTATTTGTGTCATGAAGGAGAAGATTTAAGTGACCTTGCCATTGAATACTCAATTTGTCCGTCCAAACAAGAGGGGGGAATGCTTGGTTGGGTGAGAAAGGGGCAAATGGTATGCTGGTCATGACCTTTTATTTTATTTTATTTTTTTATTATCTTTTATATTTTAAATTTCATTTTTTATACCTTAAAAATCTTTGTGACTGCACTTCAATGTTGTATGAAATCTATAAAATTTTCTTTTTTATTTCACACGATGGAAACAATTTCGACGCCATCATTTGAATGACAAAAACTACTTATAGTTATGAAGATCTTTTGGCATTGATATAATATTGAATTGTGTAACCAAGATGTTAACATACTGAAACTATAAAACTAATCTGCTTAAATTTCTTTATTAACTAGTTCATGAATGGTTCTACTTGTATGCTTCAACTCTTGGAAAAAGACTTTTATATTCCAGTAGCAAAGGATCTCTATTAAGTCAGTTAAAAGGACTTGAGATTTCTAGTGCAAGGCATGGTACAAAAATGATAAGAGGATCTTATTAATTTCTATAATGGCAAGTTTGTCTGTCAGTCACACCGATCTTGCTATCTTGCAAAAACTGATTATGTTCTTGTTTAAATGTTAAAATCAGATTTCCGTCTCTAAAATTTAATGGCATGATTTGGCCCTGCAAGTCAGTTTATTATGTGTCACGTAAAACATGGAATGAGATTTTGGATATTGTTGATGCTTAGAAAAAGCTGAAGGAATGGATTGTAACCAGGTGACATCATCACATGGGACATTCGATTTGGAATGACATTGGTCTAGGTACTCTAGGAAAACCAAATAGTATTTTCTTTTAGTGGGATTCTGTCAATAATTCATTTCAGGATCTAAATGATTGATGAAGCTAAGAGTGACATTTCCCAATTCTCATCTTGGTCCAAATCTTTTGCAAGGATTATTTAAATAAAGGAAATGTGTCCCCAGAATATCAACCGTGTTAACTGCTTTCAGTACCAATTGTAAATATGGTTTTATACATTATTTCAATCACCAGACACATGCATACTAGTTGAAGGGATTATTGAACTTGCCAAGGTGATGACAAAACTTTCATAATGAAAATGACCTAGGTACCAGAGTTTGAGGAGGCTGCATTTAATTCTGCTTTGAACAAAGTTGTAAGGTGTAAAACTAAATTTGGATGGCACTTGTTGCAGGTTTTATCAGAGAGGTATGCCTTTTATATATTTTGCTTGATGAAACAATGTGGAAGCTAACTTTTGATTTTTATCCGTGCTTGTCTTTTTATGCATCTGCCGTTTATGTCACTAGGGAAGAATCTTTACTTCAAGAGATTCAGCCTGATGAATTTCACATAAAAATGCAAGATCCTAATTTCCTTGAAGAGGCACAATTGATCGATGTTCGAGAACCTGAAGAAGTGTATGCTCTTATATTTCATTTTGCTAGAGAAAATATTACGTGGAATTTCTGCTCATCATGTTGTAAAGATGATTGAGATTGCAGCATTTATATGTTTCTTTATGTCAAAATTTAATTCAATAATTTGTTTAAAGGAAATTAATTGCCGAAGCATTGAGAGACGGAAGCAGATATACAAAATAATATGCAAGAAAATGGGAAAAGCTGTCAAATATGCAACTTCTTTGTCTGTTGGTGTGCTTTCAAACAAACATATGTTGTTATTCAGCAATGACTCATAGCAACTCTGAATTATGTGCAAGGATTAATTTTTATTTCTGAAATATTTATGTTTCAGAATTGTATTATTCAACTCCTCAAAGCTTTATCCCTTAGTAAATTGATATGACTGCAATAGAATTATTTAACAAATTATTTATGCTTAACTCCACAAGTTTAGGATGGTTCAGCAAGAAAATTGGTGACTTGCTGTAGTTGATACGTTGTATTGCAAGGGGTTTCACACACATATATTGGGGGGATACTGGCTTTGATAAATTTGCATTTACCTTTTATTTTATTTTTTTAATTTTTTTTGTTTTTTACTTCATAATATTTTTTTCCCTTGTTGATGGTGTTTGTTTCATGTTCTCATGGCATTTTTGTTCTTTCTTGGACAGTAGCCAAGCTTCTTTGTCTGGATTTCAAGTTCTTCCCCTCCGGCAATTTGGAAGCTGGGGACCGGATATAACTTCCAAGTTTGACCCTCAGAAGGATACATATGTAATGGTGTGTACAATATTCCTCATTATTCAAAATTTCCTACCTTGGTCTTTTAATAAAGAAAATGAAAATGATGTCAAGTGCTAAATTGAATTACTTGTGTTGTTGAATGTTGACTGCAAAAAATTACATCCGTTTCTTTCTTATGTCTTCGTAAGTGTGATTTATTGGTTGGGTCAAGTAGGTAAGGGCATGTTTGGTATCGTTTTTAAAATGGTGTTTTTGAAAACTATTTCTAAAAATGAATCATGTTTTAAAAATGATGTTTTTAAAATGCAAATGCGTTTACTAGGGTTTTATAAAAGTAGTTTTCACAAATTTTTAAAATGGTTAAAATAGTTGTTTGGAGGGAAAAATTATGGTTTGTTTTGGCAACCTGTTTTGAAAATGATGAAAAACAATAAATTGTTGTTTTCAATTTTTTAATTATAAATTTGAAAACATTGTTTTCTGT